>CACVBM020001290.1:7725-77372 GCA_902728155.2 Microthlaspi erraticum
AACAAGAGTTGGGAAGGATAAGGATGAGAGAGGACCAAGGATTGAGAAGCCACGTCTTGAGAGGGCTAGAGTTGAGAAACCACGATCTGATAGGCCAAGAGCTGAGAGACTTGTTCAAGCCCCTTGTGTGCTTGATGAAGAGAGCCTTCAAGCTTTGTTTGATGAGCCACTAGGAAGGGCTCCAAAAAGAAGGGAGGATGCAGCCTCTAAGGCAAGACCAGGTGATAAAAGAAAGGATCCACCAGCTCAGACCCCTTCACTCAAGCCATCTCAGCTCACAATGACTTTGTTCCCCACCAAGTTTGAAAATGGGAAGATTGAGTACAAGATAAGGTACAAGGGGAGATCAAGGCCATTCTCTAGAGCCAAGGCCTTGGTGACTTCAGAACAGTCCAGGGACCCAACCAAGCTAAAGGAGCTTCTGTCTCAAGTCCTCACTATCACCCTTGATGGTGGGACTAGCTCAACCAATGCCTAGAAGGTAAAGGTCAAGCTATGGGACCTTAAACAAGCTCACTTGGGAGGAAGTCCCATGTTTATCCTTGTACATATTCTATTTATGCAATTTCTATCTAGTTTCTGTGTTTTAACCTTTGAATAAGTTAAGTTTAGGTGACAAAGGAGCCAGCTCGACCGACAGCTCGATCGAGCTAGAAACCGGGCAACTCGATCGAGTTCCACAACTCGACCAAGGTAAGTTTTTGAATTTCAAATTCATAACCGTTTTCTTGGTCAAGGGAGTGGGTCCCACAAGCTGAATTTTGGTCCCCCACTACCCTAATTTGATCAGAAATCCCTAACTCTTGTTCCCTCTTTATTTCATCTTTTAATCTCAACCACACATCTCAAACACTCCCTCTTCCCCATAACTCGATCGAACCCACTTCTCCACTCTCCCACACCTTAAAATTTCTGAAACTCATCTCTCTCTCTCTCACCACAAGAAAAATCGAGTTTTCAATCCCTCTCTCTTAAGTTTTTGCGATTTCCTTGTTCTTCATCTTGTTTTGCTTGGGTTTTGGTTTACTGCTCTTCAATTCCTCATTCAACAAGGTATGAACCCTAAAACCCTTTATCCTCCATCTCGATTTCCATTATTGCTTGTTTTCTCTTTGATTTTTGATTGCATGTGCCCCTTGTGGGACTTGTTCTTGAGTAATTGCTTTCATATTTCTCCTCTGCATATAATTTGTTAATTTGCCTCACCTCACCTCTGTTTTGCCATTTAAACTTGTTGCATGTGCTTGAAAATTGAATTTGAGTTTGGTATTGGTTAAGATGCTTAGTGCTTCTCTATAATTGCTCATTGTTCCATTTACTAGTTGTTCTTGGTTCAATTTGATTGATTAGCATCCTTTCCAGCTCTTAATACTTGAATTAGGTTCGGTTATACTCTGTTTTCACCTAGCTCGATCGAGTTTGTCACTCGAGTTTTTTGACTCGATCGAGCTGAGTGTCGAGTTGACCAAACCGATCATTACAACTCTAATTCTTTGTAATCTTTGATGCATTTCAGGTACTTTAGTGAAGAAACAGTGTAACAGAGATGACAAACAGTGAGGGAAGTCGTGCTTCACAAAGGAGGATGGTTGAGGGTGAATCAAGCAATGCAAGGGAAAGAAGGCTTAAGATGCAAGCCGATTTGAGAGGATGATCAGAGGATGGAAGAGTCTGATGCAGAGGGATATGTATACTCTGAGGAGACAGTCTGAGAGTGAGAGATTGAGGGAAGAAAGGAGGACCAAGAAGAGGAATGACCCATTAGTAGTGAGAGTGAGCAAGGGGAGTTTGAGATTGGAGTGAACCTTGTTCAAGAGGAGGGAAATGGTTCTCCAAGTGAAGAAGGAAGTGATGAGACTGAGAGTGAAGAGGAAGGAGAAGAGGTGAATCAATTGGTTGAGAAGTGAGCAAGAGAACCAAGATGAACCAATGGAGGAGGTTGAGGAAGAGCAAGAGGAGGATGAGATCCCCATGTACCAAGAGCACTACATGCCCTCTTCTCCATGGACTTCATGGATACCAAGTACCCACATGTTGACACAATGAAGGCCCTTGGAATCTTTGAAGATGTGGAGCTAGTTCTCAAGAACATGCACTTGGCCAAGCTTTTCTCTTATCACATGGAATCCTACAAGGAGCTCACTTGCGAGTTCTTAGCTTCAATGAGGTACCACATGTATGAAGAGGAAGATAGAGCTGATTTGGACCAAGGATTGGGATGGATCACGTTCTTGGCTAAGGGAGAGAAGAGAATGGTGACCTTTAGGCAGCTTGGAAATCTTGTTTGGGTTCAACTATGGAGAAGGTACCAAGTGGAACTTCAAGGAAAAGGAACTCCAAAGGGTTTGGGCTACAATCGCTGATGGAGTGTACTCTTCCTCAAGGTCCAAGGCAGCTCAAATCAGGAGCCCAGTCTTGAGATATGTGCACAAGGCACTTGCCAACACCTTCTTTGCAAGGAAGGCACCGGGACCATCAACGAGGGGGAACTCAAGTTTCTTGACATGGGAATCAAGCCCCTTCTCTCACGCACAAGCGATGGCAAGAGGATAAGGGGAGATAGATCTGACACAGGGAACTTGATGCCTTTCCTTGACCATCTCCTTACCTACAAGATCACAGCCTACAACACTAGACATCAACGAGGGAGGCGCCTAAGTGTTGGAGGGCTCATCACTCCTATCTTGTGTGCTGCTGGAGTGAACCCAACTGATAGGAGAGCCACTGAACCAGGTTGGATGGACATCAAGTTTTGCAAGACCAACCTTCTCATTGAGCACAAGGAGTTGGATGGGAGATTCCAATTCAAGTTCACACATCCATTGGTTGGATCCTCCAAGTTCCTCCTACCTAACCCAGAGCTCACCACAGTAGTAAGGGGTGAGAACATTGACTTCAGACCCCCTGTGTACACATTAGTTGGGCATGAGGATGATTCGCGAGAAGAGGAGCCTGAGCTCGATCGAGCTGAGTCTCGAGCTGAGGATCGAGCTGAGATCGAGCTGAAGATCAGGGCCAGGAAAGTGCGGATTTGGGTGAGCCTGAGTGCTATTACTTTGAGGAGTATGAGGCTCCAAGGATGAACCCCTCTGTTGTGGCTGCACACAAGAGGATTGGACTTCTCCAAAAGTTCAACAAATGGCAAGGGAAAGCCATTGAGAAGATGCAAAAGTCCATGGACAAGATGGTGAGCAAGATCAAAAGTTTGGAGAAGAAGGTTTCTGGTTCTTCAAGCAAGAAAAGAAGTCCAAGGCCCCCACAATTCCTTAGGAGTAGATCTCTTCTCACCACTCCAAGGAGGCTCCCTGCCCAAGAGCCTCACAGAGCCTCTTCTTTCGAGCCAAGGGAAGGAGAAGACAACACGCTCATTCATATCATATCACATCCACCTAAAATCATATCATCAATTTGTTGCATTTGAGTTTCAAACACACTTGGACGATCAAGCTATACCACCCCTGTTCTATTGTACTGCTGGGTTTTTGTCTCTTTTTGCAGGTGTATGCGAACTCGATCGAGTCGGTCTAACTGAGGACTTGGTCGAGCTAGACTTACAACGGGTAGAAAGAGGTTCAGAGGTCACAGAGGGTACAAGAGGAACCTGAGGTGCTTGTTGCTGATACAATGGATGTACCAGAGGGGAATGGAAACCCTTTGGGCAATGGACTCGGTCGAGCTAGGCAAACTCGACCGATTGGTCAAGGAGATGCTCCAAACCGCCACCAACAGAGACAAGGGATTGTTCCACCACCAGTGCAGAACCACAACTTTGAGATCAAGCTGGGAATGATCAACCTTGTCCAGAACAAGATGTTCCATGGATTGCCAAGTGAAGACCCCATTGACCACCTTGATGAGTTTGATAGGCTTTGTGATTTGACAAAGATCAATGGTGTCTCTGAAGATGCCATCAAGCTGAGACTCTTTCCTATGTCTCTAGCTGACAAAGCTCACCAATGGGAGAAGAGCTTGCCCCATGGCACAATCACCACTTGGGATGAATGCAAGAAGGCCTTTCTTGCTAAGTTTTTCTCCACCGGTCGCACAGCCAAGCTTAGAGGAGAGATATCCAGCTTCATCCAGCGAAACAATGAGACATTCGCAGAGGCTTGGGAGAGGTTCAAAGGCTACACAAGTCAGTGCCCACACCATGGATTCAACAATGAATCACTACTCTCCACTCTTTATAGAGGATGCTTGCCTAGGTATAGGGAGATGCTAGACACAGCTAGCAATGGGAACTTCCTCAACCAGGATGTAGATGATGGCTGGCAACTTGTGGAGAACATAGCTAACTCAAATGGAAGCTATGGAGAAGAGTATGATCGCACCAACCGGAGCTCGACCCACCACTCGATCGAGTCAGACGAAAAGTTGAGAAAAGATGTTAAGGCATTGAATGAGAAGTTGGATAAGCTGATCCTAGCTCAGTCCACAATGAAGAAAGTCAACTTTGTGTCTGCTGAGGAGATGGAACCAGTCCAAGAAGGGGAGGATACACAATTTGCTGAGGTATGCTACATGAGCAATGGGCAAGGAGGTTACAACAAAGGATACTATAACTACAAGTCCAACCCTGCCATGTCATACCGCAACACTGATGTTGCTAACCCTCAGGACCAAGTATATCCTCAACAACAAGCAGCTCGATCGAGTCAGGTGCCACAACATGGGTATGGTCAAAAGAACAATTACCAAGGACCACAAGGCACTTTCCCTGGACAACAAATGAATATCCCACCAGGCTTCCCCCACCAACCGCCCCAGCCTGCACCTTCACAAGAGAATGAGCTCAAGGCAATGCTAAAGCAACTACTTCAAGGGCAAGCTGATGGGGTAGTGGACACAAGCAAGAAGCTAGCTGAAATAAACTCTAAGATCGAGAACCTCAACACAAGGGTTTACTCTCTGGAGAATCATGCTTCTTCTGTTGCTGCTGCTACAAAGCAAGGACAACTACCTGGTAAAGCTATTCAGAACCCCAAGGAACAGTGCAAGGTCATCTTCACTCAAGAAGGACTTGTTGAAGAAGAGGATCAAGAAAGGGTCATTGAAGATTTTTGTTTACTGCTGAATGATGAAGAGATTGTTGCTGCTGAGGCTCCTGGAGTCCAGATTGATCAACCAGAAGTGCATGCACCTACTGTGGCCATTCACACTTCACCAGTTGAGCTCGCACGGCAAGCTCGATCGGCAGTTGAGCTTCACCTTCCTACCAAAGGTCAAGGATCAAGGGAAATTCACTCTCCCTTGCACACTTGGGCATCTTGAGATTGACAATGCCTTAGTGGATTCTGGAGCAAGCATCAATCTGATCTCTCTCTCCATGGCAGAGAAGCTAGGCATAGCTGGAGCCTTGCAGCGCCCTACTACTTCAATCATGTTTGGAGATGCAACTTCTAAGTCTCCTCTTGGAGTGTTCAAGAACTATCACTTGAAAATTGGAGAATGCATCATCCAAACTGATCTCACTGTGATGGAAATGGAAGAAGAGAAGGATTTGCCTTGTTATTGGGAACCCCTTTCCTTAGTACAGTTGGCGCTTCAATTGACTTTCACAAGCAAGAAGTGATCCTTCACAAGGTGAATAGTTTGGTGTCATATCGCTTGCAGCCTAGAGGTTCAGACTTTTGTGCCACAATTGACAGTACCACTCTCAGTTCTAAGAGTCATGGAGCTACAAAGGTTGTGAAGGAAAGGGTTGACAAGGAACCAAGAGTTGGGAAGGATAAGGATGAGAGAGGACCAAGGATTGAGAAGCCACGTCTTGAGAGGGCTAGAGTTGAGAAACCACGATCTGATAGGCCAAGAGCTGAGAGACTTGTTCAAGCCCCTTGTGTGCTTGATGAAGAGAGCCTTCAAGCTTTGTTTGATGAGCCACTAGGAAGGGCTCTAAAAGAAGGGGAGGATGCAGCCTCTAAGGCAAGACCAGGTGATAAAAGAAAGGATCCACCAGCTCAGGCCCCTTCAGTCAAGCCATCTCAGCTCACAATGACCTTGTTCCCCACCAAGTTTGAAAATGGGAAGATTGAGTACAAGATAAGGTACAAGGGGAGATCAAGGCCATTCTCTAGAGCCAAGGCCTTGGTGACTTCAGAACAGTCCAGGGACCCAACCAAGCTAAAGGAGCTTCTGTCTCAAGTCCTCACTATCACCCTTGATGGTGGGACTAGCTCAACCAATGCCTAAGAAGGTAAAGGTCAAGCTATGGGACCTTAAACAAGCTCACTTGGGAGGAAGTCCCATGTTTATCCTTGTACATACTCTATTTATGCAATTTCTATCTATCTTTATGTTTTTAACCTTTGAATAAGTTAAGTTTAGGTGTCAAAGGAGCCAGCTCGACCGATAGCTCGATCGAGCTAGAAACCAGGGCAACTCGATCGAGCTACACAACTCGACCGAGGTAAGTTTTTGAATTTCAAATTCATAACCGTTTTCTTGGTCAAGGGAGTGGGTCCCACAAGCTGATTTTGGTCCCCCACTACCCTAATTTGATCAGAGAATCCCTAGCTTCTTGTTCCCTCTTTATTTCATCTTTTAATCTCAACCACACATCTCAAACACCCCTCTTCCCCATAACTCGATCGAATCCACCTCTCCTCTCCCACAATCTTAAAATTTCTGAAATCATCTCTCTCTCTCATCACCACAAGAAATCGATTTCTCTCTTTCTCTCTAAGTTTTTGCGATTTCTCTTTGACCTTTGTTCTCAATTCGCTTTAGTTCTTGTTTCTGTGATTCTTCCATCATCAAGCAAGGTATGAACCCTAAACCCTTGATTCTTCATCTCGATTTCCTCCATTGCTTGTTTTCTCTTTGATTTTGATTGCATGTGTCCCTTGTGGACTTGTTCTTGATAATTGCCCTCATATTTCGCCTCTGCTGTATAATCTTGTTAGTTTGTTTCACCTCACCTCTGTTTTGCCTTTAAACTTGTTGCATGTGCTTGAAAGATTGAATTTGAGTTTGGTAATGGTTGGTTGCTGATGTTTTCACTAGAATTGCTCATTGTTCCATTTACTAGTTGTTCTTGGTTCAATTTGATTGATTAGCATCCTTTCCAGCTCTTAATACTTGAATTAGGTTTGGTTATACTCTGTTTTCACCCAACTCGATCGAGTTTGTCACTCGAGTTTTTTGACTCGATCGAGCTGAGTGTCGAGTTGACCAAACCGATCATTACAACTCTAATTCTTTGTAATCTTTGATGCATTTCAGGTACTTTAGTGAAGAAACAGAGTAACAAGGATGACAAACAGTGAGGGAAGCCGCGCTTCACAAGGAGAATGGTTGAGGGTGAATCAAGCAATGCAAGAGAGACAAGGCTTAAGATGCAAGCCGATTTGAAGAAGATGGATCAGAGGATGGAAGAATCTGATGCAGAGGGATATGTCTACTCTGAGGAACAGTCTGAGAGTGAGAAATTGAGGGAAGAAAGGAGAACCAAGAAGAGGAATGACCCTATAGTAGTGAGAGTGAGCAAGGGGAGTTTGAGATTGGAGTGAACCTTGTTCAAGAGGAGGGAAATGGTTCTCCAAATGAGGAAGGAATGTGAGGACTGAGAGTGAAGAGGAAGGAGAAGAGGTGAACCAATTGGTTGATGAAGATGACCAAGAGGGGAACCAAGATGAGCCAATGGAAGAGGCTGAGGAAGAGCAAGAGGAGGATGAGCTCCCCATGTACCAAGAGCACTACATGCTCTCTTCTCCATGGACTTTGTGGAGACTAAGCACCCACATGATGACACCATGAGAGACCTTGGGATATCTTTGAGGATGTGGAGTTGGTGCTCAAGAACATGCAATTGGGGAAGTTCTTCTCTCACCGCATGGAGTCTTACAAGGAGTTGACTTGTGAGTTTTTGGCATCAATGAAGCATCACGAGTTTGATGAGCTCGATCGAGCTGAGTTGGACCGAGGCTGGGGGTACATAACTTTCCTCAAGGTCCTTTAAGGCTGCACCTATGGAGAAGGTAACAGGAAGTCCAAAGAGTATGGGCTACAATAGCTGAAGAGGGGTACTCTTCCTCAAGGTCCAAGGCTGCCCAGATCAGAAGTCTGCTTAGATATGTCCACAAGGCAAACACTTCTTTGCAAGGAAAGCCACTGGAACAATCAATGAGGGAGAAGTGAAGCTCCTTACCATGGGAATCAAGCCTATCATCTCACGAACTAGGGATGGGAAGAAGATCAGAGGAGATAGGGCACATGCAGGGAATCTCATGCCTCTCCTTGAGCAGCTCCAAGCCTACAAGGTCACAGCTTACAACACTAGGCACCAAAGAGGAAGAAAGCTTAGTGTTGGAGGGGTGATCACACCAATTCTTTGTGCAGCAGGAGTTCATGGACAAGAGAAGGTCTACTCCACCAGGTTGGATGGACATCAAGTTTTGCAAGACCAACCTTCTCATTGAGCACAAAGTTGGATGGGAGGTTCCAATTCAAATTCACCATCCCTTGGCTGGACCTCTCCAAGCTTCTTCTGCCCAACCCTGAGCTCACCACGGTTCTAGGAGGTACAAACATTGACTTCAGACCCCTGTGTACACATTAGTTGGGCATGAAGCGGATTTGCAAGAAGAGGAGCCTGAGCTCGATCGAGCTGAGGATCGAGCTGAGGCTCAAGCTGAAGATGAGTGCAGGAGAGTGCTATTGGGTGAGCCTGAGTGCTATTACTTTGAGGAGTATGAGGCTCCAAGGATGAACCCCTCTGTTGTGGCTGCCCACAAGAGGATTGGACTTCTCCAAAAGTTCAACAAGTGGCAAGGGAAGGCCATGGACAAGATGCAAAAGTCCATGGATAAGATGGTGAGCAAGATCAAGAGTTTGGAGAAGAAGGTTTCTGGTTCTTCAAGCAAGAAGAAGAAGGCACCCAAGGCCCCACTTTCCCTAGGAGTAGGTCACTCCTCACCACTCAAAGGAGGCTCTCCTGCCCAAGAGCCTCACAGAGCCTCTTCTTTCGAGCCAAGGGAAGGAGAAGACAACACGCAGAGAAGGAGGAAGACTCCAAGGCCAGACGCTCCAGCTCGACCACCGGACTCGATCGAGTCCAAACAGAGGAAACTCAACTCGATCGAGCTGACGGTCGAGCTGACCTGGAGGAGCCCCTGTTTGAGAATCCGGATTCGAGTACGATCCAACGCAGTACCAGGACTTCTCTCAGACCAACTGGACCCCTACAACAGCTTCGAGCAAGCACAGCTCCACCAAGGCCAAGGGAGCCACACACATTTCAACGATGAAGAAGAGGAGGAAGAGGAGCCACAAGCTCGATCGAGTGAGCCGCAAGAGGCAACCCCAGTTGCATGGAGCGCTCCTGATGGCCGTCTACCATCTCCAGACCACGACCTAGTCTCCCAGTTCTTTGGGGGACACTGAGGTATCCAAACACCAACCCTTGTATATACCATTTCATATTTTCTTGCATTTGTTCTTGTTTTTTCTTGGTTTTGCCCTCTTGAATCTTTCACTAAATTTTTCTCACACAAGGGACTGTGTGATTTAAGTTTGGGGGAGGGTTCAAGAGATGATTTAACCTTGTTTTCTTTGTTCTTAGTTTTTCATTTATCTTTTGCATAGAAAAACCAAAAAAATCATAAAATTTTCAAAAAATCCAAAAATATTTTCATCTTTTTGCATTCATATTTGTTAGACTTGTTTAGGATTGCATTTTTCACTTGCATTGTTGATTTGACTTTGAAAACTTGTCCATCTTTTGCGATTTCTTGAGTGCCCTGTTTTTAGATTCTTTTGTGCATTAGGGTGAGATTGATTGAGCAGCAAGAACCATGTTTATCTTGATCATATCACTGCATGCACATCTCATTCAACCATTGCTGTGATTTGATGCATTTCCCTATCTTTTGAACCATAACTTGATCTTTAATTACCAATGCTTGCATTTGATTTCAACTCATGGCTACCACATACATATCTGGACATTCTTTACCTATTTTCATATCCCTTTTGCTTGTCCAGATAGCTGATCTCTATCTTTGAGACAGTTACCACACCTTAAACCTAAGCCTTTTTCATTTCAAACCCCATATTATCTCTTGTGCGAATGTGAGAACCTTTCTTGGCTTTGCTTAGCATAAGGTGTTGTGTTTAAACCGGCAGGGGCAGTAGTTCTAGTTGTCTAGTTCTCTTGGGATTGTTTTCAGGCTAAGTTTGGGGGTGCCAACTCGAGCTCGATCGAGTTGGGTGTAAAAACCAGAAAAGTGGTAAAAGTTGGGAAAAACCCAAAGGAAAAAGAGTTTAGTTAAGTCCAGGGAGTTGGCAGTGTTAAAAGGGTCTAGTAAAGGTTTGGGAAGTTAAAAAAGGAAGTAAAAAGGGTTCTAAGTAGAATGAAAAGAAGGCAAAGCCTCAAGTGTCAAAAAGGAAAGAAAAGTTCCCTAAGTGTTTAGAAAATCCCAAACCGCTAGATGTTACCTCAAGAAGCCTCTCCCTAGGAAGTTCTTAAAAGAAAAGTGAGCAAAGCTCCTCAGTTTCAAAGGCGAAATGCCAAAAAGGGTAGTTAGGATTTTGTTCTAAAAAGCTCTAAGTGTTGAACTCGATCGAGTTAGGATTAGGCGGCTCGAGCTGCTGTTCTTGCATCATCTTTGGTTCTAACACTTAGCCTTCTGCCAAAGCAAAGCCACTTTCTTGAGAGATCCCTGTTACTAAACCACCATACAAAAGAGACCCTCTTTGTCTCTTAACCCATAAACCCTTGAAACCAAATGAGTTGATTGATCTTGCATGTTTTTGGTTCACTGTTTTTGCTTAATGAATGTTAAAGGGATTTGCTGATTTGAATGCATTGTTTGAGTGACTGTGAAGTGGGATTGATGTTGATAAGCATGGTTAAATCTTAATGAATATCTCTCACCTTGTTGCATTCTAGAATCTCTAAGTTGGACATTTAGCAAATCGCTTTTGAGGACATGTTTTTAAGTGTTGAATCAGCTTTTTTCAAACCTCATCTCTTTCTTGTTCTATTTGTTTGCTTGAGGGCAAGCAAAGTTCAAGTTTGGGGGTGTTGATGTACTTGCATTTTACATAGTTTTAGCACATCTTTTATGCATCTTTTGCATAGTTTTAGCTTCCATTTGCATCATATCTTGTTCCTTTTCTCTTCTTATGCATTCATGTTAGTTTTAGGTTGCATTTGCATACATATGCATGTTTGGTCCTTTGAAATAGGTCTTTTGGAGCATTCTGGAGCATATGGGACATGAGGAGCATGGAGGGACTTGGCACATGGAAGCAGCTCAACTGGATACGCAAAGGAAGAAGGGAGAAGCCATCTTGAAGACCAGCTCGACCGTCCACTCGACCAACCGGTCGAGTTCCTCAACTCGACCGGCCAAGCTTCAACTCGATCGAGCTGGAAGTCAAAGTCAAACCCGAAAAATGTTGCTTCCCCCTTGACTTCCTTTGACCCTAAACCTAATCCTCTTTGTATTTAAAGGCTCTAAGCCACGAAAAAACCACCAAGCTTTAGATTATTTTGTTTTAGTTTCTTTTAATTTATTGTCTTTTACTTTTTAGAGATCTAATCCCATCTTTGTGTTCTTGAAGCTCTTGCTTCTTGAATCTAGATCCTGGATAATCTCTTTGTATTTGCACTTGCTTATTTCAATAAAAGTTGTTTAATTTCATCTCCTCTTTCTTATGATGTCTCTTTTATTGCATTTGCTTGTGTTTACATTCATGTGTAGTGAGTAGTTACCCATTAGGGTTTGAGATGGGATAGATTAGAGGTTTCATATGCTTAATCCTTCTAGCTTATGGTCTTAATCTAGATTCTCTCTCTTTTGGATAGATCTTAAGGCTACATGACCACTACCCCTGGCTTGTAAGTCCTTAGGCGACTCCCCACACGAAAGTGATGGCATTCGCTGGAAAAGATCCACTAAGAGCTCCAATATCTCTTGCTCTAGACAATAGAGGTCTAAGGGGTTGGATGGATTAGTTTGGGCAATGATCCTATAGCCTCCAAGGTTTGATTCTCACTGGCTAACCCCCTGTTTCTGAGATCATTCCTTGGTTGATAGCCTCCACCTTGGGAAAGGGTTGGCTAGGCATTGAGAAGCCCAATATCAAGAGAAGCCTTGATACAAGGAGTTTTAAGAGCTAGATTGATTAAGTGTAGATTCCTTTGATTGCAAAACCCTGTCTTGAACCCTAATTCTCTCTTTATCTTGTTAAAGTCGTCACCTTTAGCTTTGTTTGTCTCAACTCGTCCCTAAACTCGATCGAGCTGGTACTTTGCTCTGACTCGACTCGAGCTCTTGGTCGAGCTGACACTTCACTGCTTTGTTTACTTTTATTGCACTGCTTTTCATTTTTTTAGGTTGTTAGTGTTACTTCAAATCTATTAACTGCTTGCTTGACTTTCCTGGTTGTTTCATATTCTCAAAGAGTGACAAGTTTCCCATTTTGGATTGATAACCTCTTATACTTCAATGACTATGATGGTTAAGAGGAATTGATTGATTGTGATTGCACCATTCATCTTTATTCACCCCTGTTTGCATTCCACCTCATATCTTATCATCCTTCATTCATATCATATCACATCCACCTAAAATCATATCATCACTAACCCCCTGTTTCTGAGATCATTCCTTGGTTGATAGCCTCCACCTTGGGAAAGGGTTGGCTAGGCATTGAGAAGCCCAATATCAAGAGAAGCCTTGATACAAGGAGTTTTAAGAGCTAGATTGATTAAGTGTAGATTCCTTTGATTGCAAAACCCTGCCTTGAACCATAGTTCTCTCTCTAGCTTATTAAAGTCGTCACCTTTAGCTTTGTTTGTCTCAACTCGTCCCTAAACTCGATCGAGCTGGTACTTTGTTCTGACTCGACTCGAGCTCTTGGTCGAGCTGTTACTTCACTGCTTTATTTACTTTTATTGCATTGCATTTCATTTTATTTAGGTTGTTAGTGTCACTTCAAATCTATAACTGCTTGCTTGACTTTCTGGTTGTTTCATACTCTCAAAGAGTGACAAATTTCCCATTTTGGATTGATAACCCTTTGTACTACATCAACTATCATGGTTAAAGGGAATTGTTGACTGTGTTTGTGTTTGCATCTTACCACCTCATCATATACCACTGATTGCATTCCACTCATCTCATTTCATTTCTTTTCACATCCACACACAAATTCTATCATCAAGCTGCCCTAACCATGGCTTTTCAGAAGGTAACCTTTGGAACATCTTTTACAATGGGATTGATCATAAAATGATAAGGTTTTGATGATAGGTTTTGTGTGTGGATGTGAAAAGATATGAAATGAGATGAGTGGAATGCAATCAGTGGTATATGATGAGGTGGTAAGATGCAAACACAAACACAGTCAACAATTCCCTTTAACCATGATAGTTGATGTAGTACAAAGGGTTATCAATCCAAAATGGGAAACTTGTCACTCTTGAGAATATGAAACAACCAGGAAGTCAAGCAAGCAGTTAAGATTTGAAGTAACACTAACAACCTAAATAAAATGAAAAGCAGTGCAATAAAAGTAAAGAAAGCAGTGAAGTATCAGCTCGACCAAGAGCTCGAGTCGAGTCAGAGCAAAGTACCAGCTCGATCGAGTTTAGGGACGAGTTGAGACAAACAAAGCTAAAGGTGACGACTTTAACAAGATAAAGAGAGAATTAGGGTTCAAGACAGGGTTTTGCAATCAAAGGAATCTACACTTAATCAATCTAGCTCTTAAAACTCCTTGTATCAAGGCTTCTCTTGATATTGGGCTTCTCAATGCCTAGCCAACCCTTTCCCAAGGTGGAGGCTATCAACCAAGGAATGATCTCAGAAACAGGGGGTTAGCCAGTGAGAATCAAACCTTGGAGGCTATAGGATCATTGCCCAAACTAATCCATCCAACCCCTTAGACCTCTATTGTCTAGAGCAAGAGATATTGGAGCTCTTAGTGGATCTTTTCCAGCGAATGCCATCACTTTCGTGTGGGGAGTCGCCTAAGGACTTACAAGCCAGGGGTAGTGGTCATGTAGCCTTAAGATCTATCCAAAAGAGAGAGAATCTAGATTAAGACCATAAGCTAGAAGGATTAAGCATATGAAACCTCTAATCTATCCCATCTCAAACCCCAATGGGTAACTACTCACTACACATGAATGTAAACACAAGCAAATGCAATAAAAGAGACATCATAAGAAAGAGGAGATGAAATTAAACAACTTTTATTGAAATAAGCAAGTGCAAATACAAGAGAGATTATCCAGGATCTAGGATTCAAGAAGCAAGAGCTTCAAGAACACAAAGATGGATTAGATCTCTAAAAAGTAAAAGTACAATAAATTAAAAGAAACTAAAACAAAATAATCTAAAGCTTGGTGGTTTTTTCGTGGCTTAGAGCCTTTAAATACAAGAGGATTTTAGGTTTAGGGTCAAAGGAAGTCAAGGGGGAAGCAACATTTTTCGGGTTTGACTTTGACTCCAGCTCGATCGAGTTGAAGCTTGGCCGGTCGAGTTGAGGAACTCGACCGGTTGGTCGAGTGGACGGTCGAGCTGGTCTTCAAGATGGCTTCTCCCTTCTTCCTTTGCGTATCCAGTTGAGCTGCTTCCATGTGCCAAGTCCCTCCATGCTCCTTATGTCCCATATGCTCCAGAATGCTCCAAAAGACCTATTTCAAAGGACCAAACATGCATATGTATGCAAATGCAACCTAAAACTAACATGAATGCATAAGAAGAGAAAAGGAACAAGATATGATGCAAATGGAAGCTAAAACTATGCAAAAGATGCATAAAAGATGTGCTAAAACTATGTAAAATGCAAGTACATCAGTCGGCCGGGTGGATGATTTGGCCGAAGGTTCTGGACCGGACGTGGGGCGAAGCCTTCCTGGTCGGACGGTTGGATCGGCCGCGGGACGTGATATGTGCCGCGCAGTCGCCAGACAATGCTTCCCAGTTCGCGCTGCGCGGTCGTGCGCGGATTATGGTGGCGAGGCTGAAACGGCTCGACCGCGGGACGTTGCTTCCCGGGTCGGTACGTGAGCTCGGCAGGATGGCGCGGATGTTGTGCGCGGGACGATCGCGGTACGTTCGTTCCTCGATCGGCCGGTGTGCGCGGTTTAGGACGCGAATGCTCGATCAAGCTGTCTAGACCAGTCTTCACTAATTTGATCATAACTTCATTTTTACTCATCCAAATGATGTCAAACCACTTGCGTTGGAAAGTTAACTCACTCAGAGCACGCGGGGAAGTGATCTTTTTCTGGGCCTTCTCAAAGTTGATGTTTCGATATGGAGCGGCTTGAAGCGCCAATCCTATGGTTTTGCTCCAAAATGCATCATTTCACCTATTTAGACTCTAAGTACTATTAATCCAATAAAACTACCTTTTTAGATAGAAAACCTGCCAAAACCATTAGAAAACCATACTAAAATAGTATAAAAAGCATGTAAAATAGAGGTATATCAACATACCCAAACATGGATTCATAGGTTCTCCACATTACTATGAGGACAGACATGAGTGAAACGGTCTCAATCCAAGGAAGGAACATCAAATGGACCAAATTTGGGAACCGGAAGAGGTAAGGAGTCCAAAATGTACCTCTGTGCCTCCACATTGTGGAAACTCACTTGTAGTGGATAAGATTAACTAGATGGACACATACTTATCCACACATAGATTAATAGGTTCTAGACGTGTCTTTTCAAGGGCAAAAATGTCGAAGAAATTTCCATAGGTCAAATCCAACAATACGTCTTCCGAACACATGACAAGTTATGCAAACAAAAAGAGTTATGGACGGAGTTCATGAACAAATCAAAGCATTTATCAAAACTATGTGCAAGGCCAAACCTATCTATCAAGTGCTCTAAGTCAAAGAAGAATTGTTCATACGACATGCGAAGCAAACATCCAAGTTTTAGGAAGCCATTCAAGAAGCGCTTCAACAAATTCTGCCGGAAAAGATTCTTCAAAAAAAAGCGAAGCTTTGAAAAGACGACAAAGTGCTTTCTATGCCACCAAGAAGGACATTTCGCAAAGAATTGCCCCAACAGATCGAGAAAGAAAAAGCAATATCTCATCAACTCAATCTCAAGCATAGCGCCGGATATCGATCTCGACAACCATGATCTCGAGTCTGAGTCTGTATTATCATACGACAGCGACGACAAAGATGGTTTGTGTGAATACTCGGATTACGACTATTCATCAGAATCATCATATGATGAAAACGAAGATGAATGATGCTTCAAAATTACACAATTACCGAAGCAGAATGAGATCCAAACACCTCACTTGCCAGTGACGATTTTCGATCCCTCGGAAAAAGAAGGCCCAGTTCACGCCATTGCGTTTATCAACACAGGGGCTTATACGTCCATCATGAACCCAAAAATTCTTCTTAAATCCATGTGGCTGCCGCATCGACAAGAGTTCAGGGTTGCAAACTCGGGTTCCCTCACAGTCAAACTCAAGTCAAAACCAGTAACGACTGAACTCTTCCCCGGATGTCAAATCACAACAGAAGTACTAGGATCATCTGCACCAGGAAAAGATCTAGTACTAGGATGGGATACATATTATGCACTGAAGAAAAATTTTCGATATTTCACTCGAACCACGACGCATGAAGTGGAAGTCTCTTTACAAGGCATTTACAACGATACCTCGCCTGTTCACAGTCGAAGAAACAACACCAGGATATGCTCAAGGAGAGTTAGAAAAAATCAAAGAAGAAATCACGATAATCTCTTATGCAGACTCCGATATGGATTTCCTTCAAAAGTGAAAAAATCCATTATGGCTAAACTCAGAGTTCTTCGTCACCCTGCCTTTCAAAGAAAACGTCCATACAACACCCACAAGGGCAAGTCATGCAGGAATGCCGCCTACTCTCCTACAACAGGCAAATGAAGAATATGACCAATTGGTGAGCCAAGGAATCGTTTCATCAACAAACTCACCATGGGCATGCAAGGCATTCTATGTCAACAACCGTGCAGAACAAACTAGAGGCAAACTCATATTGGTCATCGACTACAAGCCTCTAAACCAATATCTTCAGGACATCAAATTCTCATTACCAAACAATATTTCCAAGGCCCTCCTACAACATCTCCAAGGAGCGACAATATTTCCAAAGTTTGACCTAAAATCGGGATTCTGGCAACTGAGTATCCATCTTAACGAAGATACAAAACAGCTTTCTGCCTACCAAATCGACATCTCCAGTGGAGTGTCCTACCTTTTGGACTCAAAACTGCGCCTTCACTTTTCCAACAGGCGATGCTAAGAATCTTCAAGCCTCTCCTCAACACAGAATTGATATACATCGACGACATACTCCTATTCTCCTCAAATTAAGAAGATCATATTCGGTCCCTCAAATGATCATAGCCCAGCCCAACATCGATTTTCTTGGAATGCAAATCACGATGGGACAAGTCAAACCGCAATCTCATCTTGCTACAGCACTTCTTGATTTTCCCGACGAAAATCTAACAAGGAGACAAGTTCAACAATTTCCCGGGGTCATTAATTATGTTAGTGACTTCATTCCGCAACTTTCGCAGTTGACAAGACCACTCCAAAAAAGGCTGACAAAGAATCCACCACAATGGGCAAAACGACAAACTGAAGTGGTCAAAAGGCTAAAAATAGAGATACAGAAGCTACCAACTTTACAGATTCCCTCCACGGGAACACGAATCTTACAGACATACGCAAGTGATAAATACTGGGGAGCAATACTGTTCGAAGAGATAGATGGGTGATGTACTTGCATTTTACATAGTTTTAGTACATCTTTTATGCATCTTTTGCATAGTTTTAGCATCCATTAGCATCATATCTTGTTCCTTTTCTCTTCTTATGCATTCATGTAGTTTTAGGTTGCATTTGCATACATATGCATGTTTGGTCCTTTGAAATAGGTCTTTTGGAGCATTCTGGAGCATATGGGACATGAGGAGCATGGAGGGACTTGGCATGGACGCAGCTCAACTGGATACGCAAAGGAAGAAGGAGAAGCCATCTTGAAGACCAGCTCGACCACCTACTCGACCAACCGGTCGAGTTCCTCAACTCGACCGGCCAAGCTTCAACTCGATCGAGCTGAGAAGTCAAAGTCAAACCCGAAAAATGTTGCTTCCCCCTTGACTTTCCTTTGACCCTAAACCTAATCCTCTTGTATTTAAAGGCTCTAAGCCACGAAAAAACCACCAAGCTTTAGATTATTTTGTTTTAGCTTCTTTTAATTTATTGTCTTTTACTTTTTAGACTAATCCCATCTTTGTGTTCTTGAAGCTCTTGCTTCTTGAATCCTAGATCCTGGATAATCTTTTGTATTTGCACTTGCTTATTTCAATAAAAGTTGTTTATTTCATCTCCTCTTTCTTATGATGTCTTTTCATTGCATTTGCTTGTGTTTACATTCATGTGTAGTGAGTAGTTACCCATTAGGGTTTGAGATGGGATAGATTAGAGGTTTTATGCTTAATCCTTCTTGCTTATGGTCTTAATCTAGATCTCTCTCTTTTGGATAATCTTAAGGCTACATGACCACTACCCCTGGCTTGTATGTCCTTAGGCGATTCTCCACATGGAAGTGATGGAAATCGCTGGAAAAGGTCCACTAAGAGCTCCAATATCTCTTGCTCTAGAAATGAGGTCTAAGGGGTTGGATGGATTAGTTTGGCAATGATCCTATGGCCTCCAAGGCTTGATTCTCACTGGCTAACCCCCTGTTTCTGAGATCATTCCTTGGTTGATAGCTTTCACCTTGGGAAAGGGTTAGCTAGGCATTGAGAAGCCCAATATCAAGAGAAGCCTTGATACAAGTTTTAAGAGCAAGATTGATTAAGTATAGATTCCTCTGATTGCAAACCCTGTCTTGAACCCTAATTCTCGCTTTAGCTTGTTAAAGTCGTCTTTAGCTTTTTACTCAACTCGACCCTAAACTCGATCGAGCTGGTACTCTGTTCCCACTCGACTCGAGTCCTTGGTCGAGCTGTTGCTTTACTGCTTTGTTTACTTATTGCATTGCATTTCATTTCTTAGGTTGTTAGTGTTACCCCATATCATTTACTGCTTGCTTGACTTCTGTTGTTTCATATTCTCATAGAGTGACAATTTCCCATTTTGGATTGATAACCCTTATACTATAATGACTATGATGGTTAAGGGAATTGTTGACTGTGATTGTGTTTGCATCTTACCACCTCATATTACCACTGTTGCATTCCACCACATCTCATTTCATATCTTTCACATCCACACACAAATCCTATCATCAATTTGGCGCCGTTGCCGATTTGGGAATATTTTTGTTGCATTTGAGTTTCAAACACACTTGGACGATCAAGCTATACCACCCCTGTTCTATTGTACTGCTGGGTTTTTGTCTCTTTTTGCAGGTGTATGCGAACTCGATCGAGTCGGTCTACAGAAGACTTGGTCGAGCTAGACTTCACAACGGGTAGAAAGAGGGTTCAGAGGTCACAGAGGGTACAAGAGGAACCTGAGGTGCTTGTTGCTGATACAATGGATGTACCAGAGGGGAATGGAAACCCTTTGGGCAATGGACTCGGTCGAGCTAGGCAAACTCGACCGATTGGTCAAGGAGATGCTCCAAACCGCCACCAACAGAGACAAGGGATTGTTCCACCACCAGTGCAGAACCACAACTTTGAGATCAAGCTGGGAATGATCAACCTTGTCCAGAACAAGATGTTCCATGGATTGCCAAGTGAAGACCCCATTGACCACCTTGATGAGTTTGATAGGCTTTGTGATTTGACAAAGATCAATGGTGTCTCTGAAGATGCCATCAAGCTGAGACTCTTTCCTATGTCTCTAGCTGACAAAGCTCACCAATGGGAGAAGAGCTTGCCCCATGGCACAATCACCACTTGGGATGAATGCAAGAAGGCCTTTCTTGCTAAGTTTTTCTCCACCGGTCGCACAGCCAAGCTTAGAGGAGAGATATCCAGCTTCATCCAGCGAAACAATGAGACATTCGCAGAGGCTTGGGAGAGGTTCAAAGGCTACACAAGTCAGTGCCCACACCATGGATTCAACAATGAATCACTCTCTCCACTCTTTATAGAGGATGCTTGCCTAGGTATAGGGAGATGCTAGACACAGCTAGCAATGGGAACTTCCTCAACCAGGATGTAGATGATGGCTGGCAACTTGTGGAGAACATAGCTAACTCAAATGGAAGCTATGGAGAAGAGTATGATCGCACCAACCGGAGCTCGACCCACCACTCGATCGAGTCAGACGAAAAGTTGAGAAAAGATGTTAAGGCATTGAATGAGAAGTTGGATAAGCTGATCCTAGCTCAGTCCACAATGAAGAAAGTCAACTTTGTGTCTGCTGAGGAGATGGAACCAGTCCAAGAAGGGGAGGATACACAATTTGCTGAGGTGTGCTACATGAGCAATGGGCAAGGAGGTTACAACAAAGGATACTATAATTACAAGTCCAACCCTGCCATGTCATACCGCAACACTGATGTTGCTAACCCTCAGGACCAAGTCTATCCTCAACAACAAGCAGCTCGATCGAGTCAAGCCACAACATGGGTATGGTCAAAAGAACAATTACCAAGGACCACAAGGCACTTTCCCTGGACAACAAATGAATATCCCACCAGGCTTTCCCCACCAACCACCCCAGCCTGCACCTTCACAAGAGAATGAGCTCAAGGCAATGCTAAAGCAACTACTTCAAGGGCAAGCTGATGGGGTAGTGGACACAAGCAAGAAGCTAGCTGAAATAAACTCTAAGATCGAGAACCTCAACACAAGGGTTTACTCTCTGGAGAATCATGCTTCTTCTGTTGCTGCTGCTACAAAGCAAGGACAACTACCTGGTAAAGCTATTCAGAACCCCAAGGAACAGTGCAAGGTCATCTTCACTCAAGAAGGACTTGTTGAAGAAGAGGATCAAGAAAGGGTCATTGAAGATTTTTGTTTACTGCTGAATGATGAAGAGATTGTTGCTGCTGAGGCTCCTGGAGTCCAGATTGATCAACCAGAAGTGCATGCACCTACTGTGGCCATTCACACTTCACCAGTTGAGCTCGCACAACAAGCTCGATCGGCAGCTCGATCGAGTCCAACTCTAGCTCGATCGAGTCCGACCTCTTCTGTCCCAAGCCTGTTTTGCTTGATCCTTACCAACCGGTTGCCACTTCCTCGTCTCGCCTACTTAGTCAAGGTCACAAGGAAGTGATTCACAAGTTCAGAAGAGATCTCAGTGGGATTGGAATTGAGTTGCCTCCTATGGATAGCATGAGTGAGGCATTTGATCAAATGCAAATGGTCAAGGATGTTATGGCCAACAGTGATAAAGTTTCAGAGGTCCTACAAGAGTCTACTCATCAGTTCAACCTGCTTACTTCACCCACCTTCCTACCAAAGGTCAAGGATCAAGGGAAATTCACTCTCCCTTGCACACTTGGGCATCTTGAGATTGACAATGCCTTAGTGGATTCTGGAGCAAGCATCAATCTGATCTCTCTCTCCATGGCAGAGAAGCTAGGCATTGCTGGAGCCTTGCAGCGCCCTACTACTTCAATCATGTTTGGAGATGCAACTTCTAAGTCTCCTCTTGGAGTGTTCAAGAACTATCACTTGAAAATTGGAGAATGCATCATCCAAACTGATCTCACTGTGATGGAAATGGAAGAAGAGAAGGATTTACCTCTGTTATTGGGAACCCCTTTCCTTAGTACAGTTGGCGCTTCAATAGACTTTCACAAGCAAGAAGTGATCCTTCACAAGGTGAATAGTTTGGTGTCATATCGCTTGCAGCCTAGAGGTTCAGACTTTTGTGCCACAATTGACAGTACCATCTCAGTTCTAAGAGTCATGGAGCTACAAAGGTTGTGAAGGAAAGGGTTGACAAAGAACCAAGAGTTGGGAAGGATAAGGATGAGAGAGGACCAAGGATTGAGAAGCCACGTCTTGAGAGGGCTAGAGTTGAGAAACCACGATCTGATAGGCCAAGAGCTGATAGACTTGTTCAAGCCCCTTGTGTGCTTGATGAAGAGAGCCTTCAAGCTTTGTTTGATGAGCCACTAGGAAGGGCTCTAAAAGAAGGGGAGGATGCAGCCTCTAAGGCAAGACCAGGAGATAAAAGAAAGGATCCACCAGCTCAGGCCCCTTCAGTCAAGCCATCTCAGCTCACAATGACTTTGTTCCCCACCAAGTTTGAAAATGGGAAGATTGAGTACAAGATAAGGTACAAGGGGAGATCAAGGCCATTCTCTAGAGCCAAGGCCTTGGTGACTTCAGAACAGTCCAGGGACCCAACCAAGCTAAAGGAGCTTCTGTCTCAAGTCCTCACTATCACCCTTGATGGTGGGACTAGCTCAACCAATGCCTAAGAAGGTAAAGGTCAAGCTATGGGACCTTAAACAAGCTCACTTGGGAGGAAGTCCCATGTTTATCCTTGTACATATTCTATTTATGCAATTTCTATCTATTTTGTGTTTTAACCTTTCAATAAGTTAAGTTTAGGTGTCAAAGGAGCCAGCTCGACCGACAGCTCGATCGAGCTAGAAACCAGGGCAACTCGATCGAGTTCCACAACTCGACCAAGGTAAGTTTTTGAATTTCAAATTCATAACCGTTTTCTTGGTCAAGGGAGTGGGTCCCACAAGCTGATTTTGGTCCCCCACTACCCTAATTCGATCAGAAAATCCCTAGCTTCTTGTCCCCTCTTTATTTCATCTTTTAATCTCAACCACACATCTCAAACACTCCCTCTTCCCCATAACTCGATCGAACCCACTTCTCCTCTCTCCCACACTCTAAATTTCTGAAATCACCATCTCTCTCTTCACCACAAGAAAAATCGATTTCTCTCTTTCTCTCTTAAGTTTTTGCGATTTCTCTGTTCATCTTCTTGTTTTGCTTAGTTCTACTTTCTGTTCAATTCCATCATTCAAGCAAGGTATGAACCCTAAAACCCTTGATTCCTTCATCTCGATTCCTTCCATTGCTTGTTTCCTCTTTGATTTTTGATTGCATGTGTCCCTTGTGGACTTGTTCTTGAGTAATTGCTTTCTTTTTCTCTTATATATCTTGTGAATTTGCCTCACCTCACCTCTGTTTTGCCATTAAACTTGTTGCATGTGCTTGAAATTGAATTTGAGTTTGGTATTGGTTAAGATGCTTGTTTTCACTAGAATTGCTTATTGTTCCATTTACTAGTTGTTCTTGGTTCAATTTGATTGATTAGCATCCTTTCCAGCTCTTATTTGAATTAGGTTCGGTTATACTCTGTTTTCACCTAGCTCGATCGAGTTTGTCACTCGAGTTTTTTGACTCGATCGAGCTGAGTGTCGAGTTGACCAAACCGATCATTACAACTCTAATTCTTTGAGTTTTTGATGCATTTCAGGAACCCAACTTTAAGAAGCAACAGTTAAGATGTTGAGAGGTGAAGGAAGCAAGCAGCTTCACAAAGAAGGAGATAAGAGAGGAGCAAGGAGAATACTAAAACACTAACCAAGGAAGATGAGGAAGAGATTGAGAGGTGAGGGAGAGAGAAGGACCAAGAGAGGAATGACCCATCAGCAGTGAGAGCGAAGGGAGAGTTTGAGATTGGGTGAACATTGAATGAGAGAATGATGACTCTCCAAGAGGAAGGAGAAGAGGTCAATCAAGAGATTGAGGAGAGTGAGCATGAGAGCAATGAGAATGTGCCCATGGAGAGGAGGAGTCAGAGGAAGAAGAGGATGAGCTCCCCATGTACCAAGAGCACTATGATGCTCTCTTCTCCATGGACTTTGTGGAGACCAAGTACCCACATGATGACACAATGAAGGCCTTGGAATCTTTGAGGATGTGGAGTTGGTCCTCAAGAACATGCACTTGGCCAAGTTCTTCTCTACCACATGGAATCTACAAGGAGCTCACTTGTGAGTTTTGGCTTCAATGAGGTACACAGTATGGAGCTCGATCGAGCTGAGTTGGACCAAGGATTGGGATGGATCACGTTCTTGGCTAAGGGAGAGAAGAGAATGGTGACCTTTAGGCAGTTGGAGATCTTGTTTGGGTTCACTATGGGAGGGAACCATGGAACTTCAAGGAAGGATGACTCCAAAGGGTTTGGGCTACAATCGCTGATGGAGTGTACTCTTCCTCAAGGTCCAAGGCTGCTCAGATCAGGAGCCCAGTGCTTGAGATATGTGCACAAGGCTCTTGCCAACACCTTCTTTGCAAGGAAGGCACGGGACAATCAATGAGGGGGAAGCTCCTTGACATGGGAATCAAGCCCATCATCTCACGCACAAGGATGGGAAGAGATCAGGGGAGATAATCATGCAGGGAACTCATGCCTCCTTGACCAGCTCTCTCCTACAAGACACCTTACAACACTAGGCAAAGGGAAGGAAAGCTTAGTGTTGGAGGGTCATCACACCTATCTTGTGTGCTGCTGGAGTCCAACTGACAAGAGAAGGTCTACTGACCAGGTTGGATGGACATCAAGTTTTGCAAGACCAACCTCCTCATTGAGCACAAGGAGTTGGATGGGAGGTTCCAATTCAAGTTCACACATCCATTGGCTGGCCCTCCAAGCTTCTTCCTGCCCAACCCTGAGCTCACCACAGTTGTAGGGGTGAGAACATTGACTTCAGACCCCCTGTGTACACATTAGTTGGGCATGAAGAGGATTTGCGAGAAGAGGAGCCTGAGCTCGATCGAGCTGAGGATCGAGCTGAGGATCAGCTCAGTGAATGCGGATTTGGGTGAGCCTGAGTGCTATTACTTTGAGGAGTATGAGGCTCCAAGGATGAACCCCTCTGTTGTGGCTGCCCACAAGAGGATTGGACTTCTCCAAAGTTCAACAAGTGGCAAGGGAAAGCCATGGAAAGATGCAAAAGTCCATGGACAAGATGGTGAGCAAGATCAAAAGTTTGGAGAAGAAGGTTTCTGGTTCTTCAAGCAAGAAGAAGAACCCAAGGCCCCCACTTCCCTAGGAGTAGATCACTCCTCACCACCCAAGGAGGCTCCCTGCCCAAGAGCCTCACAGAGCCTCTTCTTTCGAGCCAAGGGAAGGAGAGACAACACGCAGAGAAGGAGGAAGAGTTCCAAGGCCAGACGCTCGACCACCGGACTCGATCGAGTCCAAACTCGATCGAGCTGAGGGTCGAGTTGACCTGGAGGAGCCCCTGTTTGAGAACCCTGGATTCGAGTACGATCCAACGCCTACCAGGACTTCCTCAGACCATGGACCCTACAACCGCTTCGAGCGAGCACAGCTCCACCAAGGCCAAGGAAGCCACACCACTTTGAGATGAAGAAGGAAGAAGAGAGCAAGCTCGATCGAGTGACGAACCCAGTCGAGTGGAGTGCTCCTGATGGCCGTCTCCCATCTCCAGACCACGACCTTGCCTCCCAGTTCTTTGGGGGGCACTGAGGTATCCAAACACCAACCCTTGTATATACCATTTCATATTTTCTTGCATTTGTTTTTTTTTCTTGGTTTTGCCCTCTTGAATCTTTCACTAAATTTTCTCACACAAGGGACTGTGTGATTTAAGTTTGGGGGAGGGTTCAAGAGATGATTTAACCTTGTTTTCTTTGTTCTTAGTTTTTCATTATCTTTTGCATAGAAAAACCAAAAAAATCATAAAATTTTCAAAAAATCCAAAAATATTTTCATCTTTTTGCATTCATATTTGTTAGACTTGTTTAGGATTGCATTTTTCACTTGCATTGTTGATTTGACTTTGAAAACTTGTCCATCTTTTGCGATTTCTTGAGTGCCCTGTTTTTAGATTCTTTTGTGCATTAGGGTGAGATTGATTGAGCAGCAAGAACCATGTTTATCTTGATCATATCACTGCATGCACATCTCATTCAACCATTGCTGTGATTTGATGCATTTCCCTATCTATTTGAACCATAACTTGATCTTTAATTACCAATGCTTGCATTTGATTTCAACTCATGGCTACCACATACATATCTGGACATTCTTTACCTATTTTCATATCCCTTTGCTTGTCCAGATAGCTGATCTCCATCTTTGAGACAGTTACCACACCTTAAACCTAAGCCTTTTCATTTCAAACCCCATATTATCTCTTGTGCGAATGTGAGAACCTTTCTTGGCTTTGCTTAGCATAAGGTGTTGTGTTTAAACCGGCAGGGGCAGTAGTTCTAGTTGTCTAGTTCTCTTGGGATTGTTTTCAGGCTAAGTTTGGGGGTGCCAACTCGAGCTCGATCGAGTTGGGTGTAAAAACCAGAAAAGTGGTAAAAGTTGGGAAAATCCAAAGGAAAAAGAGTTTAGTTAAGTCCAGGGAGTTGGCAAAAGGGTCTAGTAAAGGTTTGGGAAGTTAAAAAAGGAAAGTAAAAAGGGTTCTAAGTAGAATGAAAAGAAGGCAAAGCCTCAAGTGTCAAAAAGAAAGAAAAGTTCCCTAAGTGTTTAGAAAATCCCAAACCGCTAGATGTTACCTCAAGAAGCCTCTCCCTAGGAAGTTCTTAAAAGAAAAGTGAGCAAAGCTCCTCAGTTTCAAAGGCGAAATGCCAAAAAGGGTAGTTAGGATTTTGTTCTAAAAAGCTCTAAGTGTTGAACTCGATCGAGTTAGGATTAGGCGGCTCGAGCTGCTGTTCTTGCATCATCTTTGGTTCTAACACTTAGCCTTCTGCCAAAGCAAAGCCACTTTCTTGAGAGATCCCTGTTACTAAACCACCATACAAAAGAGACCCTCTTTGTCTCTTAACCCATAAACCCTTGAAACCAAATGAGTTGATTGATCTTGCATGTTTTTGGTTCACTGTTTTTGCTTAATGAATGTTAAAGGGATTTGCTGATTTGAATGCATTGTTTGAGTGACTGTGAAGTGGGATTGATGTTGATAAGCATGGTTAAATCTTAATGAATATCTCTCACCTTGTTGCATTCTAGAATCTCTAAGTTGGACATTTAGCAAATCGCTTTTGAGGACATGTTTTTAAGTGTTGAATCAGCTTGTTTTCAAACCTCATCTCTTTCTTGTTCTATTTGTTTGCTTGAGGGCAAGCAAAGTTCAAGTTTGGGGGTGTTGATGTACTTGCATTTTACATAGTTTTAGTACATCTTTTATGCATCTTTTGCATAGTTTTAGCATCCATTAGCATCATATCTTGTTCCTTTTCTCTTCTTATGCATTCATGTAGTTTTAGGTTGCATTTGCATACATATGCATGTTTGGTCCTTTGAAATAGGTCTTTTGGAGCATTCTGGAGCATATGGGACATGAGGAGCATGGAGGGACTTGGCATGGACGCAGCTCAACTGGATACGCAAAGGAAGAAGGAGAAGCCATCTTGAAGACCAGCTCGACCACCTCGAGTTCCTCAACTCGACCGGCCAAGCTTCAACTCGATCGAGCTGGAAGTCAAAGTCAAACCCGAAAAATGTTGCTTCCCCCTTGACTTCCTTTGACCCTAAACCTAATCCTCTTGTATTTAAAGGCTCTAAGCCACGAAAAAACCACCAAGCTTTAGATTACTTTTGTTTTAGCTTCTTTTAATTTATTGTCTTTTACTTTTTGAGATCTAATCCCATCTTTGTGTTCTTGAAGCTCTTGCTTCTTGAATCCTAGATCCTGGATAATCTTTTGTATTTGCACTTGCTTATTTCAATAAAAGTTGTTTATTTCATCTCCTCTTTCTTATGATGTCTCTTTTATTGCATTTGCTTGTGTTTACATTCATGTGTAGTGAGTAGTTACCCATTAGGGTTTGAGATGGGATAGATTAGAGGTTTCATATGCTTAATCCTTCTTGCTTATGGTCTTAATCTAGATTCTCTCTCTTTTGGATAATCTTAAGGCTACATGACCACTACCCCTGGCTTGTATGTCCTTAGGCGATTCTCCACATGGAAGTGATGGAAATCGCTGGAAAAGGTCCACTAAGAGCTCCAATATCTCTTGCTCGAAATGGAGGTCTAAGGGGTTGGATGGATTAGTTTGGGCAATGATCCTATGGCCTCCAAGGTTTGATTCTCACTGGCTAACCCCCTGTTTCTGAGATCATTCCTTGGTTGATAGCTTTCACCTTGGGAAAGGGTTAGCTAGGCATTGAGAAGCCCAATATCAAGAGAAGCCTTGATACAAGGAGTTTTAAGAGCAAGATTGATTAAGTGTAGCTTCCTCTGATTGCAAAACCCTGTCTTGAACCCTAATTCTCGCTTTAGCTTGTTAAAGTCGCTGCCTTTAGCTTTTTACTCAACTCGACCCTAAACTCGATCGAGCTCGGTACTCTGTTCCACTCGACTCGAGTCCTTGGTCGAGCTGTTGCTTCTACTGCTTTATTTACTTATTGCATTTCATTTCTTTCATTAGGTTGTTAGTGTTACCCCATATCATTTACTGCTTGCTTGACTTCCTGGTTGTTTCATATTCTCATAGAGTGACAATTTCCCATTTTGGATTGATAACCCTTTATACTATAATGACTATGATGGTTAAAGGGAATTGTTGACTGTGATTGTGTTTGCATCTTACCACCTCATCATATACCACTGTTGCATTCCACCACATCTCATTTCATATCTTTCACACCACACACAAATCCTATCATCAATGGGAAAAGACAAATCTGTGGATACAGAAGTGGGCGCTTCAAAGATTATGAAATGCACTGTCACTCCATGTTCAAAGAAATTCTGGCGGTCAAGAAAGCAATCGAAAAATTCGAGTTTCACTTGATAGGACATAAATTTCGCATCGAAATGGATATGTCTTCCTTTCCGAAGATGTTACAATTCAAGCAAAAGATGGTCCCACACCAGCAGTTATTGAGATGGAGCTAATGGTTCTCGAAGTACGACTTCGAATCCTTCTATTTAAAGGGCAAAAGGAATACTCTTGCAGACATGCTACGCAGAAATCCACCCAAAGAAATTAATCTAATGACAAGCTCCTCGACATCAAATGGAGGTTACTACGACTTTGACGGCAACATGCCGAAAGACGCTCATCAACTGATCGAGTCAAAAACCCTGCATGAGCGCCTTCATCATAAGATCTTCCAATACCAGTCCATTATTCTATGCAGAAACGGAATCAACTGCCGCTACATAGCACCGATGGGCATTCACCTAGACTATCCATTTGCTCATCTCTTCAGAATCGAAAACACAAACATGCCCAAAGAAGTCTATGCTTCCTTTGGTACCTCTGTTCAGTCACCAACGGCATCACATTCGACATTAGATGGCTCTACCAACACATTAACGCATAACAAGGTCAAAAGGATTGTCTCTCAACTTTCCTGACATGGTTTACATCCTTATCAAACTGGAGCGGAAACTTAAGAAGATCAGCAAAAGCAACAAACTTACCATTCAAGAAACTAAAAGGTCAAAGAAACCAAAACAACCTTAATCCTTTTTTTCAACCCTCACACCATATACTTCTTCCACCGTCCTGTCCAAGTCAACACCAAGTCAATCAAACTGCATGTGTTACCCACGCTCATCCACCATAAAGACTATCAAAGAGGAATCCGACCCGACTTCAACCTCCATGACACCAAACCATACGAAGACTTTCAAGCCCACGCATTTCGCCTTAACAACGCTAGACAAACATTCCCAATACTGTTCAACTACAGCTGGTCCTATTACCCATTCGACTACCAGATGAGCCTTGACGAAGACCTTCAATACTTTATGGAAAGTAAACAGACAGGGGCAGCAACACAGAAAACGATGAAGCATAACTTTCCAGAGACCGTAGAACAAGAACCGACGTCTCAACATGTACAACAGGAATACTTCCAAGATGCACAACTTCCGGACGACGAGATAAATATCGACGAGATAGGAAGAAAATTCAACATTGACGTCAATACAAAATCAGAAGAAGACTTTGAAGAACCGGAAGAAGAGTATGAATGTCCAGATGATCACTATGGCTGCTGCGACAAGCACATCATCCAGTTCGAAATGGATCACTCAATAAAATATCTAAGGAATAAGTAATTAAGTTATGTTTAATTATGTTTAAGTATGTTTAATATATATGATGTAAGAATGAGGTAAGTGCTTATGTCAGCACCTTAATGAGAGATGATGTAAGAATGAGGTAAGGGCTTATGTCAGCACCCTCATTCCTCCCCTATAAATGTGTGTGTAACCCCATTGTAAAATTCATCTCAGAATTTCCAACAAAACGTCTCTCTAAGTTTCTCTCTCTAAATGTCTTTCTAAACTCCCTTGTTCTCCAGACTTCCTTTCTTCTCCATAACCTTTGATTCCTTTCAAACATTCTCGAGAACACCTTCTGCTCCAAGTAGTAGATGTAGGAACGCAATTTCTAAAATAGGCGACTGATAATTATAAAGTGTAAATATGAATAAATTAATATAATATAATATCAAAATGATTCAAAAGAAACAAGAATTAAGGAAATAAAACCGGATTTGCAGAGTCGAGATATGTGTTGATGCAGTGCTGACCGAGTTTTAGAACATGTCATAACAGGTGAAGATACAGTTGAATGAAGGACTTCATGTATCAGTCAAGAAGTAGTACAGAGAGCCGTGTTCAGCAGATGGGCTTAAGGAATCGATCTGATGGGCTGGACATATGCTTGTAGCTGAGGAGGCGAGTCTAGAAGATTCTAGAAGAGTCAGAGCTAAGTTGGACGAAGAGATTCGAAGCTATCAAGCAACTAGAAATATTTCCTTTTCCTAGAGAAAAATAAGGAAATAAATATTCTCTTGGAGATTTGGAGTGATCACCAAGGGAGAAATCTTGAAGGGTTTCAAAGCGTACCTATTGTGGATAAATAGGACGTGGAGAGCATTGGATGTGCTCAACCCATTACATTCGAAGATGCCTTAGCATAAGGTTTTGGGGTTCTAGTAGGAAGACCAAACAAAGGGTTAAGGGCATTGTTTGAATGTATCCATCTAGGAGAGAATGGTAGGCATTGTAGTGCTGGATACCATAGCAATTGTAATTGCAATCTTGTTCTAGTGGATTCTGGACGAGGTCCCAGGGATGTAGGAAACAAACCCCGTTAACAAACTCTATGTGTCTTTACTACTATTTATGCTCGTACTACTTTCTGTATCATTCACGGTCTCTATCGGTACCCCCATGAACTTTCAATTGGTATCAGAGCGGGCTCTTGTGCATATTGCAAAGCTGCAAACAAGGGAGATTCCTGCAGAGAAGATGGAGGGTTACCAAGAGCGAATTCCCAGTACATCATGGCGCTTCAAGAAGGACCATCAACCTCAAGAGCGGAGATGCTTCAGCAATTAACTTTGATCAGGTTATGAACTCAAGCAGGGGGAGAGTTATTATGGAGCTATAATTGTTGAGTTCACAACCATGGTCAAAGAGGGAGAGAGTGTTGGAGGAATCAAGAAAATCGATGGTGTTCAATTAAGGGAGAGCTAGAAGATCATCATGCTCTGGATTGGTTATGCCATGAGGATGGTGTACAATTAAAGGAGAGTTGGAAGATCATCATACTCGTGAAGGGTTATGCCATGATTCTAAAACTCAATCATCAAGGGAGAGATTGTTGATGCAGTGCTGACCGAGTTTTAGAACATGTCATAACAGGTGAAGATACAGTTGAATGAAGGACTTCATGTATCAGTCAAGAAGTAGTACAGAGAGCCGTGTTCAGCAGATGGGCTTAAGGAATCGATCTGATGGGCTAGACATATGCTTGTAGCTGAGGAGGCGAGTCTAGAAGATTCTATAAGAGTCAAGAGCTAAGTTGGACGAAGAGATTCGAAGCTGTCAAGCAACTAGGAATATTTCCTTTTCCTAGAGAAAAATAAGGAAATAAATATTCTCTTGGAGATTTGGAGTGATCACCAAGGGAGAAATCTTGAAGGGTTTCAAAGCGTCAATATGATTGTGAATTTTTCATATAGCGCGAATTTTTAGTATCCTACTTTTGCGCAATTGTTTTATATCGAAAAAAGTCTAACTATTCTTTTTGAATCCTACAAGAGCCATTCGTTCTTTTTTCTCTGACAGATGGTCAGGAAAGGTTAAAAGAATGGGACCTATTCTAAACCCACTTTCCAAAGATCTCTTCCTTCGAAATGCCCTACCTTTGAGTGCGGTTTGAACTATTTGATTTTCAATCATGAATAATTTGATTCTGAAACCCCACCTATTGTGGATAAATAGGACGTGGAGAGCATTGGATGTGCTCAACCCATTACATTCGAAGATGCCTTAGCATAAGGTTTTGGGGTTCTAGTAGGAAGACCAAACAAAGGGTTAAGGGCATTGTTTGAATGTATCCATCTAGGAGAGAATGGTAGGCATTGTAGTGCTGGATACCATAGCAATTGTAATTGCAATCTTGTTCTAGTGGATTCTGGACGAGGTCCCGGGGATGTAGGAAACGAACCCCGTTAACAAACTCTATGTGTCTTTACTACTATTTATGCTCGTACTACTTTCTGTATCATTCACGGTCTCTATCGGTACCCCCATGAACTTTCAATATGATCTCTTTCCTTAATTCTGTAAACACCCCATAGTGTGACGGTTGCATGGCGTTCCGAATCCCAGGATAAAACTGCATACTTCTTATGATTGCATCACTCAATACATAAGCTTTCGAACCATGTTTTATGTGATGTACTCTCATAAGAAAAAACAAAAACAAAAGAAGAGAAGTGAGAGATTGTTTTCTTTTGTGTGAATGATCATGTGCTTAATGTATTTCCAAGGAGGAGATATGCATGGCTTTATATAGCTCATGCTCTACGTATTGTTACATATGTGTAGTAAAGTGGGATTTGACCATCATTAGTTAAATGTGCATTAAGTTTTATAATTTAGAAAAATCATAATTGATTTTATACTTAATTGCCACATTACCAACATCAATGAGAAGAGAATTGTGTTGACTTATTCAACAGTAAAATTCAACAAGAACTTTTAGTCTATAATAATAAACTTACGGACATTGGCTCGACTGCCAATCATGAGGCCCGAAAACAAGTTCAGTCCGGATATCTCTTTTCTCCACTTTACATACAAGAGGATTTCACCTCAAACTTCCAATATGGAACATTTCACAAATGTTACATTTTGTGCTATACAAGCAACCCACTTGGACCTCCATTTCTCATTCAAACAAACTTCATTTTGATATATCAAAAATGAGTTCCAACAATCTTCCACATGAATAGAAATGACTCTAGACACTGGACGACTCAACTCTAGACTTGACTCTCTAAACAAGACTAAAAAAAACTCAGAAACGACTTTTGAGAGTACAAGCGAAAAATCCATTGTATATGAGTTTGTAGCATTTTTCAGCCTTGAACCAAATCACTGTTATAAGCTATCTGATTTACTCGACCAAGAGGTGAACATGATGTCTTGAACCTCTCGGGCTTTGGTGTAAACCCAGACAATAGCTACAACACAGCTTCATTCTCTCACAGAATCAGGTTCTCTATTGTGTTCATTTTGGCTGTGAACTTGCCTGGATAATCATGAGTGAACTTGGAGAATATAGCCTTTCATTTATTCTCCTAGAAACGGTCTCATTTCACACTCACAAGGTGATTCGCCATTAACTTTGTTTAAAGGAGTATCCTGCATTACTCCATGTATATTTCAAAGTTGTGGACCCAAATCATTAAAAGCAAAAGCTTATCCTCTACACCATACAGGTAGCATTGTTCATCATCCTAGGAACTGGGTAGAGACATATGTCTCCCAGTGCTAGTTGATTCAGTTTGACTTAGTTTTCCCCTTGATCCCTATGGGATCTCCAATCAGTTAGGTAGGGTTACCATCAAACCTCCTCTTAAGCAATAGGCTAAACCCATTCCTCTTGATGATTTTACAATTTGATCTCATGACACACCTTTAATGGATCATAGGTTGTCATTCAAGTAGATATAATCTTTTAAGATTACTCCATTTGAGATCAATTGTTTAACATTATTAGGTAGTGGCATTGCAACTTTTGCTATGCACCCCCCACACTTTTATGTATTTGTATAAATGTACTTTACCTTTCAAAACTTATATGACATTTTGTCAATAACTTTATGTGGTAAACAATGTTTTTCCCCACATTTCTTGAGATAACTCAAAAATCATGCACTTTGCATTTTCACATTTTAAGTTTAAATAATGGCTAGAAAGATCAATATCTTTTGTAAACAATTTTAAACTCTTTTCCACAGAATTTGGCTAACATTAGTCTTGTGTTTACAACACTAAGCACTAATATGACAATATGATAAATATCATAACTTGGTACAATCACAAGTGGAAGACCATTACCAAAATAAATTTGGTATGTCAACTCACTAAACTTGTTACCAATAACCCTTCAACCACTAATGACATGGGACAAAATCATAAATGGTAGACCACTCTCAACATGGGGTATCAACTCATTTGATTTTTCACTTTAGAAACATTTTTTGTAAATGTTCTAATTTTTGGTAAAATTCTTTTTCCTTCTTCTTTGATTCAATTTGCATAAAAGCCAAACCTAAATCATCATACCAAAAATATTAGAAATATATCAAATATATATTAAGCAATTTAATCACTTCTGAAAAATGCAACAAATAATTAAATCAAAATTTCAGAATTAAAAAATTCCGAATTTAACAATTTAATTAATTCACAAATAGCAATTTAATTTCAGGTTCGATTCCTTTTGCAACTTTAGTCAAAGTTCTATGCAATATTCAATGCAAGAATATTAGTATGCAAAATCCTCACGATTCAATGCAGCAATAACAGTTAAAACATTTGAACGACTTAATAACAAAATCAAACTTCTTTGCAACGAAAGAGATAAATGCAAAAACATATGATCAATGCTATACAAAGAAAATAAACATCAATCTGAATAATCAAATGCATTTGTCAACGAATACAAAAAAATTGCAATAAAGAACTTTTGTTAGTCACAAAGAAATAACTGCTCTAATATTCCTGTAAAACAAAAATCAGAAAATAAATAAAATAAAATAAGAAGAATTAACCATATATTCTTCCTCTGATATCCTGCAAAATAATCAGCATAATTTCTGAAAAAAACAGAAAATTAATTCCACAAAATTCTGATAATCTGCACAAAATAATTAGAATAAATATGCAGACAATTGAAAAATTAATCCAATTACTCCAGAATTTCCAGTTCCTGTTTCCATAACAAAAACACTTCACAAAAGTCAGTTTTCGTTAGTGCAATAAGCAAAAACGAAAATTTACAGAATTAAGATTGTAGGAACGCAATTTCTACAATAGGCGACTGATAATTATAAAGTGTAAATATGAACAAATTAATATAATATAATATCAAAATGATTCAAAAGAAACAAGAATTAAGGAAATAAAACCGGATTTGCAGAGTTGAGATATGATCTCTTTCCTTAATTTTGTAAACGCTCTGTAGTGTGACGGTTGCATGGCGTTCCGAATCCCAGGATAAAACTGCCTACTTCTTATGATTGCATCACTCAATACATAAGCTTTCGAACCATGTTTTATGTAATGTACTCTCATAAGAAAAAACAAAAACAAAAGAAGAGAAGTGAGAGATTGTTTTCTTTTGTGTGAATGATCATGTGCTTAATGTATTTCCAAGGAGGAGATATGCATGGCTTTATATAGCTCATGCTCTACGTATTGTAACATACGTGTAGTAAAGTGGGATTTGACCATCATTAGTTGAATGTGCATTAAGTTTTATAATTTAGAAAAATCAGAATTGATTTTATACTTAATTGCCACATTACCAACATCAATGAGAAGAGAATTGTGTTGACTTATTCAACAGTAAAATTCAGAACTTTTAGTCCATAATAATAAATTTACGGACATTGGCTCGACTGCCAATCATGAGGCCCGAAAACAAGTTCAGTCCGGATATCTCTTTTCTCCACTTTACATACAAGAGGATTTCACCTCAAACTTCCAATGTGGGACATTTCACAAATGTTACATTTTATGCTATACAAGCAACCCACTTGGACCTCCATTTCTCATTCAAACCAACTTCATTTTGATATATCAAAAATGAGTTCCAACAATCCCACATGAATAGAAATGACTCTAGACACTGGACGACTCAACTCTAGACTTGACTCTCTAACAAGACTAAAAAAAACTCAAAAACGACTTTTGAGAGTACAAGCGAAAAATCCACTGTATATGAGTTGGTAGCATTTTTCAGCCTTGAACCAAATCACTGTTATAAGCTATCGGATTTACTCGACCAAGAGGTGAACATGATGTCTTGAACCTCTCGGGCTTTGATGTAAACCGAGACAATAGCTATAACACAGCTTCATTCTCTCACAGAATCAGGTTCTCTATTGTGTTCATTTTGGCCGTGAACTTGCCTGGATAATCATGAGTGAACTTGGAGAATATAGCCTTTCATTTATTCTCCTAGAAACGGCCCCATTTCACACTCACAAGGTGATTCGCCATTAACTTTGTTTAAAGGAGTATCCTGCATTACTCCATGTATATTTCAAAGTTATGGACCCAAATCATTAAAAGCAAAAGCTTATCCTCTACACCATACAGGTAGCACTGTTCATCATCCTAGGAACTGGGTAGAGACATAGTCTCCCAGTGCTAGTTGATTCAGTTTGACTTAGTTTTCCCCTTGAACCTATTTCATGGGATCTCCAATCAGTTAGGTAGGGTTACCATCAAACCTCCTCTTAAGTAATAGGCTAAACCTATTCCTCTTGATGATTTTACAATTTGATCTCATGACACACCTTTAATGGATCCTAGGTTGTCATTCAAGTAGATATAATCTTTAAGATTACTCCATTTGAGATCAATTGTTTAACATTTTAGGTAGTGGCATTGCAACTTTTGCTATGCACCCCCCACACTTTTAGGTATTTGTATAAATGTACTTTACCTTTCAAAACTTATATGACATTTTGTCAATAACTTTATGTGGTAAACAATGTTTTTCCCCACATTTCTTGAGATAACTCAAAAATCATGCACTTTGCATTTTCACATTTTAAGTTTAAATAATGGCTAGAAAGATCAATATTTTTGTAACCAATTTTAAACTCTTTTCCACAGAATTTGGCTAACATTAGTCTTGTGTTTACAACACTAAGCACTAATATGACAATATGATAAATATCATAACTTGGTACAATCACAAGTGGAAGACCATTACCAAAATAAATTTGGTATGTCAACTCACTAAACTTGTTACCAATAACCCTTCAACCACTAATGGTATGGGACAAAATCATAAATGGTAGACCACTCTCAACATGGGGTATCAACTCATTTGATTTTTCACTTTAGAAACATTTTTGTAAATGTTCTAATTTTTGGTAAAATTCTTTTTCCTTCTTCTTTGATTCAATTTGCATAAAAGCCAAACCTAAATCATCATACCAAAAATATTAGAAATATATCAAATATATATTAAGCAATTTAATCACTTCTGAAAAATGCAACAAATAATTAAATCAAAATTTCAGAATTAATAAATTCCGAATTTAACAATTTAATTAATTCACAAATAGAAATTTAATTTCAGGTTCGATTCCTTTTGCAACTTTAATCAAAGTTCTATGCAATATTCAATGCAAGAATATTAGTATGCAAAATCCTCACGATTCAATGCAGCAATAACAGTTAAAACATTTGAACGACTTAATAACAAAATCAAACTTCTTTGCAACGAAAGAGATAAATGCAAAAACATATGATCAATGCTATACAAAGAAAATAAACATCAATCTGAATAATCAAATGCATTTGTCAACGAATACAAAAAAATTGCAATAAAGAACTTTTGTTAGTCACAAAGAAATAACTGCTCTAATATTCCTGTAAAACAAAAATCAGAAAATAAATAAAATAAAATAAGAAGAATTAACCATATATTCTTCCTCTGATATCCTGCAAAATAATCAGCATAATTTCTGAAAAAACAGAAAATTAATTCCACAAAATTCTGATAATCTGCACAAAATAATTAGAATAATTATGCAGACAATTGAAAAATTAATCCAATTACTCCAGAATTTCCAGTTCCTGTTTCCATAACAAAAACACTTCACAAAAGTCAGTTTTCGTTAGTGCAATAAGCAAAAACGAAAATTTACAGAATTAAGATTGTAGGAACGCAATTTCTACAATAGGCGACTGATAATTATAAAGTGTAAATATGAACAAATTAATATAATATAATATCAAAATGATTCAAAAGAAACAAGAATTAAGGAAATAAAACCGGATTTGCAGAGTTGAGATATGATCTCTTTCCTTAATTTTGTAAACGCTCTGTAGTGTGACGGTTGCATGGCGTTCCGAATCCCAGAATAAAACTGCCTACTTCTTATGATTGCATCACTCAATACATAAGCTTTCGAACCATGTTTTATGTAATGTACTCTCATAAGAAAAAACAAAAACAAAAGAAGAGAAGTGAGAGATTGTTTTCTTTTGTGTGAATGATCATGTGCTTAATGTATTTCCAAGGAGGAGATATGCATGGCTTTATATAGCTCATGCTCTACGTATTGTAACATACGTGTAGTAAAGTGGGATTTGACCATCATTAGTTGAATGACGCATGCAATTTCCTTCTAGCTTCACCGCAAAAGTTATTAGTGGCCCACTCTTAAAGAAAGGAGTGATCCTTGTTTGGTTCTTCTTCCACACAACCCAAATCCGTCCCAACCGATTAAATTCTTAAGACTGTACAACCATCCACAACTAAAGATGCGATTCAGACGGAGTACTTAAGATTCGATTCACATGGAGTACTTTGCTCTTTAACTATTGAAAAGAATTACTTAATTCATCAAACAAATATTTGTTCCGATAACAGTGGGTTTTAATGGATTTTAATCTATTTTTTTCAAATACACAATTGAATAACCCTAAATTTAACTCTGTTTTAAAAATACAATCAAATACATTAAATGGCTAAATAACCAATCCAATAACATCTCCTAAATGGCTAAAAGTTAAATAATGAACATACTCATAAATGTCGCACGTTTTAAAATTTATAGTATTTTTTCTTTTTGTCGACATTTATAGTATTGTATACAAGGCATATTAGTGGTTGTTATGTCCCAATACGTCTCTCTCTAACTATCAATAAATGATTTGGAAAATGGTTTCTAATAGTTTTAGCTTGCATAAACAGATACAATCCAGAAGTGCTGAAACTTAAGGTTAAGGTATTGATTGGTTCTCCCGCAAATACAGTATTTGTAGGTGGTAGAAATTGTTAGTGTTTGTATGAAAATTATTTTTTACCGTTTTGTACCGTTCCAAATCCAAACACTGTTTTTTGCTTGCAGATGGATAATTAAAAATCAAAACACATATAAAATGGTTTTCAAAATAAGACTTTAATATTATTATAATGGTAAAATATACAAATAGATTTGATACTTTTAGAAAAATATTCGCAAACTACCTATTATAATGGTCACATTGAAGTTTTTCTAGTTCATTTAGGGGTAACTTTTCTATATATAATCGTTAAACCAGATTAATCTCATTGAGATGTTCATTAATCTACACATACAAAAATTACATTGAAATAATTACTTTCATCCAGATTAAGGACAATATAAAAATAAATGGGATTATTATACATATGATTTTCATTATCACGTTATACTGAATCAGCTGTTTTTATAGTTAGAAATATGTCTATATTGTTAATTTATTGTTTAAAAGGTATTGCACACATGCAGTCATAAATATCGGACTAACGCTAAGTTTTTTTTTTTTTTTTTTTTTTTTGTCAACAGCCTAAATTCCTAGACCGGTTCGGGAAGCAAAACCGGGGGAATTGAGTTTATATAGTACACATCATGAGGCTGATCTCGAGCAATTCGTGCTAGCTTGTCTGCCTTCGTGTTCTTTGTCCTGGGAATGTGTGATAGGGAGAACGCCTGGAACATCCTTCTGCATTTCTCTACTTCGTCTAGCAAGATCGCAAACGCTTGCCACTCCGCAGGTTTGGACACCATCGTCACCAACGGAGCGCAGTCTATTTGGAAATTCATCCGCCGTTTATTCTGGACTAACATGCTTTGCATAGCCCAAACCAATGCCTCCAATTCTGTCTGTAAAGGAGACAATCCCCGCCGTAGGTTACTGGACCCCACCAAAGTGGATCCCGATTCGGGATCGAAATTGTACCACCCAAGTCCTGCCCGACATTCTAATGCTTTCCATGCTCCATCAATCTGGCAGCATTCTCCTAGTGGGACGTGCCTGAGTTGAGTAGAGCAATCCAAGTTTACCCGTTCAACTACCGTTTGGGCCGCTGCCCATGTCCGTGCTTCCGCTATCGCTGATTCCATTACGTCCATCGGATTATGATCATCATTTGAGAAAACTTTATAATTTCGGGCTTTCCAAATGTACCAGAGTAACAATGGGTACATCGTCATATCCTCATTGTCCGGAAGATTTCAGAATAAATGCGCCATATTCGAATAAAGTGCGTCCGTAAGGAAAATCTGGGGAGACGTTGGGATGGGTGAGAGAGCCCAAGCCTGAAGAGCTGGGGGGCACTCAAAGAGCATATGATATATGGTCTCATTGCCCATGCCACAACGCACACACAACTGGTCGACCCGCATTCTCCGGCTGCATAGCCTCGCTCCCACCGATAAGCATCCAATGATAATTTGCCAAAGAAAATGTTGGAGTTTTGTACTCCCTCTGTTTCGGAATGTATGATGTTTTAGAAATTTCACATAAATTAAGAAAAATTTATTGTTCAATAATTAATGCATTTTCTCTCTCACATAAACCACTTTTAATAAGAATTAACCAATAAAAATTTAAGAATGGAATTACTTTTAATAAATAGTTCTTGAAATTTGCAATTTGTTAGTATTAATTGAAAAAAGTACCTTAAACAAATCTAAAACATCTTATATTATGAAACAAGAAAAAAAGCTAAAACATCTTACATTCTGAAACGGAGGGAGTAGTACATTTAACTTTCCAGGATTGTGCTTGCAATCTCCGAACATCTGGTCCGAAGACTGAAAGAGACCTCTCATCTGAGAATTCCTGGAGCGTGTTATATCCCGATTTGACTGAATAACGACCTGTTGTTGTACTAACGCTAAGTTTTCAAATGTTATACCAGCCATACAAACGGCTTAATAACGCTAATAACTACAATTGTCCGCTTTTACAAACTTCTATAACCACTACTGTAACGATTCAACCAGTTAGACCCTGAGAGTGCTAAAAAATATATAGAGGTTTGATTTTAGTTTAAAGTTATAAAAGTATAAATACATTTTCATGACTCTTAAAGTTCTCCTTCAAAATCTCACAGTTAAGATAATTAATTTTGTTCTTGATATGATTTTTTTTCTTAGAATCAACATAATATGATTTTTTATTTATTTCTAATATCATAGTCATTTCTAAAAATTCTCACGGCCAAGATAAATTAATTTTGTTCTTGCAGGGAATTTTTTTCTTAAAACCAACAAAACATGACTTTTATCTATTTTAAAAATCTTAGTCATTTTTTAGTTTAAGAGTTAAGACCAAACTCAGTTTTGAAGGCTTGAACTTTCTCCTCTTATATAATAAGGAAGCCGGTCTTTAAAAAATAAATTATCAGTAAAATATAGACAAATCACAAGTAGATAATAAGAATAAGTAAACTGATATTATAGATTTTTATGTCTCCATGAAAATTGACGTTTTGATACTATGCAATAACAGATATTTCCAAGTATGTCCTTATATCATTAAAATTTTATGAAAATGGAGTAAATTAAAAAAAAAAAAAAAAAAAAAAAAATATTAAGACAAGAATAGTTTAATAGTTAAGACCAAATTCATTTAAAGGCTTGGAATTTCTCCGATCCTATATAATAACGAAGGGAGTCTTCAAAATATTCACAGAACATAGACATAAACTAAACTCTGATTAGTTCCTTCCAATAGAATTATAGAAACAATGACGATAAGTTCAAAAACCCAGTTTCCCCTTTCGGTTCCGATCATTGAGTTCTCGAGTCGAGACCCAGAAACACCTGAGTGGCACTCGGTGAGAGCCCGAGTCCGAAAAGCCCTAGAAGAGTACGGATGTTTCGAAGTTTTGTTCGATGGAGCTTCAGTGGAGCTAAGGAAGGCTGTGTTCGAGGCCTCAAAGGAGGCTTTTGATTTACCATTGGAGACCAAAGTGAGTACAAAGTCAGATAAACTTTACAAAGGATACGTCGGTCAGGTTCCGACTATACCTTTATACGAAGGTATGGGCTTTGATGGTGCAGATAATCCTGAGGTTGTGGATGATTTGACTCACAAGCTTTGGCCTCAAGGCAACATCACTTTCAGGTTCATGTCACTCAAAAAATACTTTTATCAGAATTTACATTTTTTTCACATGAAGATCTGCATAAACTTTTTTCCCCGTGTATCATGGTGTTAGATTAAACCATTTAAGAAAACAAAATCGTAAGAACAGAGGTACTGGTTATAAAATACTAAAGATTTGTGACAAATTTTGTATTCCAGCAAGAATGTTCAGTCAGTTGCGGAGAAGTTAATAGAACTAGACGTGAAGGTGAGGACGATGATCATGGAGAGTTTCGGGCTCCATAAATACATCGAGGAGCACCTTAACTCAGCGAAGAACCACTTTCGCTTCTTTAAGTATAGAGGACTTGACGATAACACAGAGGAGAAGTTAGGCCTTGACCCTCATATCGATAGACATTTCCTCACTATACTTTGCCAAAACGACGCAGTAGATGGCTTGGAGATCAAAACCAAAGATGGTGAAGAGTGGATCAAAGCTAGGCCATCGCAAGACTATTCGTTCCTCGTTATTGCTGGAGCTTCTCTTCACGTAAAAAAAACAAGATTCCATGAGTCTAAATTTCATCCTATTTCCTATATTGGATAATCTTTAATATGATTAACATCAAGTATATATGGTTTTTGCAGGTACTATTGAATGGTGGGGTGTATCCTCCGCTTCACCGTGTGGTGATAACCGGAAAGAAAGATCGTCACGCGGCTGGACTTTTCTTGCTTCCCAAAGAAGGATTGATCATAAATGCACCTGAGGAGATTGTCGATGATGAAAATCCTCGTCTCTATAAGCCCTTTGATTTTGAGGCTTACTTTAAGTTCACCTACATAGACACCAAGAAGAGAGACTTATCTGCTCTCAAAACGTACTGTTCCCTGTAAGAAGATTCCTCATGCGGATAAATAAAGCTATGTATGTATCGTGTGATCACTAGCTATTACGCTTGTTTAATTTGCTCCTGAGTTGGTGTTTTGTTACATTTGTACTTGTTAATCGACTCTTGAGCTTGTAATAATACCTAAAATAGTCCATACTTGGTTTTTCTTTGATTACCAAAGTGGGAATAAATTTCTAAGTGATCTCGACGTCTCAGGCCACGACAAAAGAAATACATGAAAACGTTTGGATCGTGGAAAATTGAAAGAAAAGAGGGTAGATGACATTTGAATGCGGTCCTACAAATAATTGACTAGACCTTACAATTTACATCCACATGCATGTACTATTGTACTTAACAAGTTGAGGATATAATTGTAAGTTTACAGCAAAAATTATTGTTAGCCTTTGATCTTCTTCGACTGGTTTGTACGAATACACCGAGAAAATAAAACCCAAAGATAGCTCTGGGCATTTGGAATGGGTCTCCAAAGGGTACAAAATGGAAATTGAGTACCCGAATTACCCATCTAAAATTCTTAATTGAAATTATATTTTTGTTCTTAAATTTTCAGAAATTTCTTGAATTTTTCCGAATTTTCTCCAATTTTTGCGATTTAGTAAGAGTTTGGATATCTAACTTGTAAACTTTTAGTTCTAACCTTTATGTTCCTGTTATTTTAGTCTCGTTATCATAATAGAATACTTTAAGTAATAATAAATCTAGTTTCTCAAATTTCTCATTTCCATCAATACCCTTCCAAATTCTGAAATGCCCCAAAGATAGCTAAAGCCGTCTCTGAAATTTTCTACTTTAAAAAAAATGTCCACTGTAGGGGGGTGCATGGGGTAAAAATGTTAAGAAAGTCCACTATATCTAACTTCAAATATCTTTTTAATCCTTACACTGAATCAAGTGAAAAGCCTTGCACCTCAATGAAGCCAAAAGTATAGAGTGTATGGCATCGTTAATTTGGGCCAAGCAAAAGTAGAAATGGGAGGGGATGGTTGAATCTTTGCTGTTTCTGGTTTGCAAATGCACATGGGTAGGTCACAGACGTCGTAACAAATTTTATGTTTTCATAATCAATTATCATTGTTTCATTTTATCAATAAAAGTATCTTTGTTGTAATACATTCCGAGTATTCGTTCTACAGAAGACAATATTGAAAACTAGGTCGACATACCGAACTTGTCGGTGTTTTATATAATTGAAGATTCAGTGAAATTAAGGAGAATAAGCTTAACACTTAAAACTTAATTAAGCAATCTAAACTTATAATCTGAAGTTATGATTTTGAAATAAGCATATTTTGGAGTTAACTATAGAACATTTTGTCATTATTGAGTTGTACAGTTACTTAGAATGCAAGAAGGCTAGAAACCTTATACTAAGTTGTACAAACATAACTTGAAGGAATCGGAATATTGAATTCAAAAATTCAAAAGTAACACATATGTTTTCTTTAGATTTATAACTAGTATAAACTTATATTTACATTTATTGTTTAAAATATCCAACTAGAAGTATAAAATATTACGAATGTTTCACCAAGATTTTTTAGTTGTCGACGAATCTGTTTGAGTAGAGTACCCGCACGTTTGTGCGGTGTAATGTTATGGTTTTGTGTAGAAAATTTAAACCCTAAATCCGAACCCGACCAAAAAACCATAATAAAAAATTTTAAAAACCTAAAGTTTTTAAATATGTCTAAACCCGAAAATCCGAAATAAAAAAAAATCCCGAAAACCCTGAACTGAACAAAAAAATCTGAAAACTTTTTCACCCGGAACCCGACCCAAATACCCTAATCAAAATTTTAAAATACTCAAACTTTTTTAATATATCTAAACCCGAAAACCCGAAATCCAAAAAGCATATTCTATTAATTTGGAATTATCATTAGATTATGTTAATTTTTCTTTTTTGCAGATTCTTAAGAGCTGGAAAACGAAAGTTTTCTAAACCATCGGTTTGTTTTAAGTTATTATTCTTGTATCCAAACAATTTTTTCATTTATTCTTCTATCCAAATAGTTTTTTCTCTTATTCTTGTATCCAAACATTACAATGTACTAAATTGACCCTCTTTAAATCTGTTGCCAAACACTTTCTCTTCATAATTAGATTAGTTTTTTTGTCATAAATTTTGCATGTACTTCTAAAATAATAATATAAAGATTCATCCATATATATTTCTGAAACTTTTTTAACTATTCTCTATATTTTATAATTATACAAAAATATTCAAATATTAAGAAAAATGAAATAATATGGACACGTAACATATGTTTCGCACATATGTCTGGATCCCAAATATCAATGAAATTTTAAACAAATCAATGTCTTAACTCAACACTCATCAAACAAGTAGTGTATGTATATAACTGTCTTTCTGAAGATAATTATGCAAACCATAACTTGAAACTTTGTTTCGGAAACTATAGCATATATTTTATATATAACATGAATAGGAAAAATGTTCTAAAGGATCTTGATCAAGTTTAAAGGTCAAATTAATTAACCAGTTCCTTGCATCTTGTTCAAGTCATCATCACTCGTCTCCTCTAGGCTGCAGCCCAAACCCGGTCGCATCCGATCTTTTCATAATCCTCAACCTCTTGCATGACTCTATGAACATCCTGCAAATCAAAATAAAACCCATTTAAATTTAGATTGTGACTTAAGTTCATTATAATGAGATATAAGAAGTCGAAAGATATGAACATACCCCCAAGGTACATCTCCCGCGAGCATCCAGTCTCCATCTTTGTCTTCGTATATGGTAACGTATTCGCAGTTATCTCCATCTTTCAAGGCGACACCTGCACATATACATATGTAAATATTAAATCTAGTTGTTAATATTGCGATAAATAAAATAGTCCGTTTTCCTGGTGTAGAATCTCTTATTTAAGATTATACTTCCTAATTAACAAAACAAATTGAAATGTAAATCAATAGTAAATCTCTAGCTTTTCTACAAAAAAAAGTGAATATGAAACGGGTTTAGAGATAAACCAGTCAGATCGTCAAAAGCTAAAGCTCACAATCAGAGCTTTCAAATTAATCTTAAACCTCCTAAATCTGATTTAAAAAAAGTATATTAACATTGTACGTTAACACTCTTATTAATTGGCTATAACATCGCTAACACAACATTTTTAACTAACCTAGCTATAATGGTGTCATTCCCACGTGTGGTCCTTCTTAATTATTTCTTGCATTACGTATAAAATGTTTTAGTTCTTAACGGGAACTCTCGTACAATCAATTAATCTTCTCTTTCACATGATCTAACCACTTTACTTTAAAAAAAAAAAAAAAAAAAAAAAAAAAAAAAAGAGAGAGAGAACTTATTTACCGATGCCACGGAAACCGAAGAGCTTATCGAGAGCCAAGGCTAAATCATCATAACCTTGGCTCGAACCAAGATCCATCTTCCTTAAGTAAGGCACACCATCCATGCTCACTTTTACATACCCTAGTCCCACTTTTGTCGTCGAAGTTTCCTTACAGCTGTTTTTCCTCCTGTAAGAGCAAACGGGCGGCCACCCAACAACCTGACTTTTCGCCGCCGGAGAATCGTTAACTTTCTCCACGTCACCACCCGATGAAACAACGCCACTTTCACATTGATCACTATTACTACCAGAAGACGTCATGATCATCTCCGTGAAACCTCTCTTCTTCATCATCTTCTCCGCCACATCTCTCCCCGGAAGACCCAATCTCAGCTCGGTTATCTCAAGCTCGAGTCCATCTTTCTCCATATTTCTTTACTTCGTTTTTTTTTAATTACTCGATAGAATTATGAAATATGAGAACTTTCTTCTCACACAATTCTCTTATTGTAGTAATGCGTACTACCGCGTCGTGCTTTTTATATGCTGCTTCGTTGGTCCACACGATAAAACCGATGAAAACCAATCAGATATCGACACATGGAGTCGTTTGATATCTAAAGTCTTCAGTTTGTGTGGGGAGACAAAGTGGGGACAAAGACAGGTCAACTAAGGATGCGGTGGTCGGTCACATGAGAGACATAAGTTTGGTGCTGTTTTCTAATTTTTCTTGAAATTTAATAAAGACCGGCATTACAAGGTGGTTAAGGGAACAGATCCTACGGTTGTGAATTTTTTTTGTGGTTTTTCTTTGACCATTGGATCATTGGAATCCGAATCTCCTTCTCCTAACATCCCATGTGTCTTCCTTTTTGCAAAGATTCTTGTTCTAACTAGTAAATCACAACTATATAGTATCAAAGTTGATGTTACCTAGTTGTTTAGAATATATTTTCAGTAGATATAGAATAAACTTAGTTTATTTTGCTTACATTTCTAATAAGAGCATAGGAATATGGAAACAGATCCTACTATTTTGGTATATGTTCGTTATCTTTCTTTGCATCCCTTTTTAAAGGGTACTTAACGGCATTTAGCTTAATTGTAAGATACTAGCAGTGATTAACCGATTTTCATTGGTCACCGCAGTACTCTCACATGGAGAGTATACACCAAATAATTGAATAATTCGTTGCCAAATATGCTACGAGTTTAGTTTTGGACTAGGTTGTATGGAAACTCCTCATTCTGAAATGAAAAGTTGTTGGAAACTCGTTTTTTTCACGACTTGCATTTCCATTTTGGAATTTTGACGGAAACTTATTTCTTGTATTTGAAAACATAATAAGTATATAATTACGAAACAAATTATAAGATAAAATGGTTAATTTAATTTTGTTAGGTAAATTAAAGATTTATTTGATTTATTATATGATATTAGTCTTACCATTACTGAGTATGGAGATAATTTTCTAGATAAATTAGAGTTGATGGAGCTAATAACAATAATAATATAAATGATGTCTTTAAGTTTACCTTTCGGGTTTCCATTTTCGTTTTTAGTTTCCATGCAACATAGGTTTTTGGATTATAAAAATTGGTCACTAAGTAAAACTGAATCTAGAAATTATTTATTGATGTGTTTTTCTTTGTTTTTTAAGATACTCTAATTAACTTACAATTTGAATCATCGATTCTTCATTTAAAACATATCAGATCAATTTAATTTTATACTTATTTAGAACAATTACTATAAATCTTATTAGCTTCCATGTTAATAATATTTCAAAGAAAATATATCTCAGGTCCTGATTGTTTAGGACTTCGGCTTTCAAGACTTTAATTACAGTTTTTTTTTTGTCTTTAGTAGCTGTCACTTTTAAAATTTTGCAAGTCCCAAATTATAGGCTTTACAAAACACGTAGGTAAAAATGAACAAATAGAAGGAAATGGAACTTTTAAGGCTGAGTTAAAGTCTGATTGGCAAAAAAATAAACCTTCAAGACTTTAAAAAAATCTAAAGTCTCTGTAGCTTTGAAAGCTTAAATGCCAATCAGGGCCTCAGTTTCGACTATAAAGACGAATAGACGATAATCGATAACCAAAGTTTGTTATATTAAGCTAGCTAGCTATTTTTCTTCATGTAATATACCCATCTCCAAAGTTAGTATCGAACCAATATGACTTCGAGCGTAGTAAACTAGTTTCCAATGAGTTAAAACTTAGCTAGGCCCGCACTGTTGCGTTGTTAACCATCTTTAGCTCATCATACCAATAAAATACAATAAGTACAATGATGGAGCTTAGAGATGTAGGGACACGAGAATAGAAAAGAAGATCGACCGTGTGTATGTATGTGAGTGTGTGTGGGTTCACTCTTGTCTACAAACTAAGTTTGATTGATGAACAGAAACAGCTTGGGCCACGTGAAATTATATGAAATACAACCACATAAAGAGTCGATTATCCCATATTTCTGGTTTACTTTTAATGTTTCCAATGGCTAACAAACGAAATTTTGTAGCACCAGCTTTAATATTTATATATACCAATTTTACTGATGTTGAGCAGCGTAACGCATCCTTCACACACACACACAAAAGACATATCACTAAACAAATACTCCCTCCGTTTCATAATAAGTGTCTTTGACAAAATGAATTTGGACTATTTAATGATGTATTTGGATGTGTTTTGAATCTTAATACATCCATTAATATTTAGATACATTGGGTAAGTGAAGAGTCAAAACGACACTTATTATGAAACGGAGGAAGTATGATTTGAATAAAACAATATCTCATCCAACACCCGGGGTTTCACCATGAAACTACGGATATTAATTTGGTCCATAGTTTCTCTATGCGCGTAAGATACCAATCTTAATTATATTTGTGGCGGATGTATAAAACATAAATTATACCTTCTCACAGATAGTACTTTAGACTCAAAACTCCGAGCCATATATACCATTGACACAATATGCTTTCCTAATCGATTGAGCTTACCGTCTCATGTGCTTCTACTCGAGTTTTGCTCGGAAAACTTTTATGGTGATTGTGACCTGTCTCATGTTTCTTAGGTCGTTATTCACGATTCTCTTGCTTATGTTTTCGGTTACTTAATAGAGAATAATATAATTCTCAAGAGTCATCATTATGTTCTAAATCCCTTATACATTCACAATACGTATCTTTCAAGAAGAAAAACAAAATCAATTGATGTATAAATACTTTTGATTAAACAGACGACCAAATAAAAGTTAAATCACAAATGTGTCCCCACGTCGATAAACAGCGTAAATTAAATTATGAAACCGCAAACGTTTTATTATTATTATTAGGTGATGATTGCTTCTCCCGCTAGTACAACACTGCGTTTGCGGTTCGTAGCGGTTCTTGGCGTTTTATAACAATCACGACAACCGCTTTGAACCACTTTATACCACTCTGTACCGCTCTATATCTCTGGAAATCAAAAGCTCCTTTCCACAAGCGTTTGCGGTTGCGGATTGAAAAAAAAAAAAAAAAAAAAAAACACAAAATTTCCAAGTTTGAAATTTCAAATTAGAACAATTATTCAAATTTGAAATTTATGAATAATTTAATTAAAACGAAATTTAATTTAAAAAAATAAGAAAAAACAAAAGATCATAATTTGATTTTGATGTTTTTCATTTTAAACTAATAAACATTTTTAATCATAATTATCTGCTAAAGCATTTGTATTCTTATTTTTGTGGCTTTATATTATGGTTTATGTGTGATATTAAAGTTATTTATATAAAATTTTCTTTACATTTATCAATTTTCAAATTATAAATTTTAAAGAACTGAACAAAAATAAAATAATATCATTCATCATAATATTTTCGAATTTTGTTTTTAATTAATAATTATTTAGTAATGTTTTGCTAAAATAAAGTTAAACAGTTTTTTACATACAAAAAATATATTTTTCAAAACAGAAAAAAAGTTAGGGTATTTTTCAAATATTTAAACATAAATAGGGTATTTTTCAAAGAAACCCTATTTATAAGAGAACGGATAGAGTAATATATAAATGCTTAAATATTTTTTATTTTAATTTATATGATATTTTAAACTAACGCAAAGTTAATTGTATTTCTGTTTGGTTTTAGTTGTTTGAATTCTGTAGATTTTTTTCTTATTTATTAGATTATTTTGGATTATATTATATGTTAATTTATTGAAAACAAATTATTTCTTAATTTGTATGCAAACATCTAAAACTTCATAATATATATATATATATATATATATATATATATATATATATATGAAACTGAAGATTTAGAATTACGAATAAAAGCATACATAAATTCTACTTTTCTATAATTTATTCAAACTAAAAAAATGATTGGAAAAACTATTAAATTCAAAATGATCAATGAACCTTTCACAAATACTCACAAAGGAATATAAAACATATATTGTCCGACAAATGGGTAACATGCTATAAAAGGAAAGCACGAGTGTTTAGCGGACGCATTAGTCTCTATAATCGAGCATATATTTATTTAACTCAGATACTATTTGTTTATACGGATAGTCGTCGGATACTAGCGGGAACAAAAATTATGTATGCATGCTCAAATACTTTCATGCATTTTAGTATCTCACTAAAGCATATTTAAATATGAACTGGTAAGATAGGAGGATACAGAAAAATGTGTTTAATGTACGCCAAAGTAAAACAAGGGCTTGGCTCCACAGCTTGGTTGGGCTTCGCATTCGTTAGCTTGTTAACCCAACTTGACTCTGCCGACATTTCTGCCGTTTCTGCGTTTTGATTATAAATACGTCGTTCTATTTTTATTATATATAGCTAACCATTGATAAAACCATGAATTAATAGTTTCATACACGTGAACTTGGTAGTCTATATCAGAAAATATGATCTAAAGTACTCTTGATCTTCATCAAATCCGATATGAAGAAGCGCGGTTCCTGATTCAAAAAGTCTATCGACCCACTCTATTGTTGTGTATACTATTCACACAGAAACAAAACAAAAATATATCAAACTAAGAGATTGAATGTCAGTTTATATAAACCGATATATTTAAATTTAGTGGCTCTAGCTTTGTTACTCACCTCGCCGTTTACTAGCAGTTTCCCACCAGATTTTGAAAACACTGAGCAATAGAAAGATGGTCATCAATACAAAATACCAGAGTTTATTAGCCATTAATTAGCTGAAGATGTGTATAAAGAGAAGTGAAGAAAGGAGTTGATTTATATAGACATAGACATCTTCGTTTACCAAAACATATTATTGTTGATGATTATTGACCATGTCAAAAGACTCAAAACTAATATTACATTTGCCCTTCAAGACACGATACGAAGACTGATTTTTCTTCTTTTTCTACAAAGACTACTTATGTGTCCTAACGTTTTGCCCCTTCAAGCACGTTGGAAAACCATTTAAAGTTTTTTTTCCACTATGGACCCAACTTTACTTCCACCAATAGCGTTTAAGAGATAAAATTGCGATATTCAAAGAAAATAAATGCATGAGAGATTGATGTGATATCAATAGAGCATACTGCTGATCAAAATCTTACCACTTTCACCCATACTTATGAATTATTTTAGATGAATTGGGTCTTCATAGATGAATTCACATTCAAATTGGCGTTGTATAATCAGAAGTGAAAAGATCAAACAATAAATAAAGTTTTCTTTATTTTTCTTTATATAACTAAATAAATAAATGAATTTCTATGTATATCTAACATGGTAATCCAAAAATAAAAGCTATAGCGTAAAGATGGAAAGCACATTATTTGTGACAGACAAAAGAGTGCAAAGTTTCAACGGATTAGGGCGGAAAGAGAGGAAGATAAAGCCCAAAAAAAGTGTTTATACCTCAATCAGTTTGGAAAAATATAGTTTTAGCTGTCGTTATCTGAAGTCAAGCATGAGACTCACATTTTGGAATAAATGAGTTTTGGTGTCATATACCACTACTGATGGTTGGAGGAAACTTACCGTTTATTTTTTTTTTTATTAATTGAAGAAAACTGAGAGAAGTAAGTATAAGAAAAGCATAGGAAACTTAACGTTGGAGGAAAAAATCTTTCTCTATACATCACATATCAAGTACAAACAACACGAAGGTCGATAAGCTCGCACAAAGTGCACGAGATCTCCTTTACGATATGTATTATGTAAATTCTACTCCATCAATCTCAATTTCTAAAACGGTATAGGAATAAATGATACTGACAAAAAAAAAATATATATATATATATATATATATAGAGAGATTCTCTGTATTTGTATGTTGATTGATAACATTATAAAATTTCTTTAAAATTTAAGTATATGCAGATATTATAACCATAGTGTTAAGTAAAATTGTATATAACTGCTTAATTTGCGATATGGCAGATTTCCTTCCGATTTATCAACATTAGTTTTGCATTCATGTAAAATAGTTAGTAATAAAATAGTTGTTCCAACAAAATGTAAAATCCGAGACACTTTGGTTTTTGGTCAACAGCTTATATCTCTAAAACGATTCAAAGCCTAAATCAGTGAGATAAAGTTTACATAATACACATTATACGAAAAATCCTAGATTTATCCGGCTGATATTTCACAAATGTCGGAGAAGTCCAATATGATTGTAAAAATAATACTATTTTATGATTTTAAAAAGTAGACAACGGAAAAGGCATGTAGTAAAAATTCAGGCCACTATATATATAGACACGAAATTAAAACTTTAACAGAGAGCTACAACAAATATGTATAGTAAAAATCTCAACGGTAGGATTTAAGAACGGAGCCGCAAAAGCTGCAGACGATGGCTCTCCAATATCTGCAATAAATAGGGATTAGACAGAACCTCGTCGAAGTCTTCATGTCGGCGACTCTTGCACAGCGGCCGCACCGAGAACACATTCCTGCTGCCGGTTTGCTTCCTTTCACCTCCTTCTTCTGATCAACCAAGAAACAGAAACACACCATTCTTGAACCTTCTCCTAATCCAGATTTCCAAAGGCAGCAGTGGAAAAAAAAATGATTTAGTAATTACACAAGAATGCGATCATTAATAATCCTTAAAAATGTTGTTGTTGGCGTTTCTTGAAGATGCCGGTTAGGTTGGAAATGTAGAAGACGACGTGATAGTTGCTTTGTGGTGATACACACACGTGTTTGGCCTAGAAATTAGTTATTAGGAATATGCTCGCGACATTATATTATATAGAGGCTATGATTTATGATTGAGTTTTTGACGTGTTCATTCACACGTTCAACTCCCAACTTCTAGCCGAAGCATATTTTTATTCTAGTTTTATATTAGTTTCTTTTTTCAAGTAGAAACGATTTTTTTTTTCTTCAAAGGATTTTGGAGAAACGATTTTTTCTATATATTTTGGTATTTACTGAAGGCGAAATACGACGATGATGAACCAATAGGTATCTTTCCACGTAGGACTTTATAGTTGTAGGTTGAGAAAAACCTTCTTTTCGTTCTCAATTTTTTCATTTCAATTCCTTGATATTTAAAGCATATTTAAGTTTTATAATTTAATGGTCTGCATTATCACAAATCCGTTGTAGTCTAGCTGGTTAGGATACTCGGCTCTCACCTGAGAGACCCGGGTTCGAGTCCCGGCGACGGAGACATTTTATTTTATCAAATGAAGGTTTCTACTTTGACTAAAAAAAACAGAAAAGGCCTGTATGGGCTAGCTTATAATTATTCTTTTCATTTTTTCTCTTTTAATTCTTTTAATGTTCTGAATAGTTACATTGTACAAAGTCAAACTGAAGGAGCTTGGTACTTTTTTTTCAGCTCTGCTTTTACATTGTAATTATTCTGATGAGTGATGAACAAAAGTCTTTTCTTTAATTTATTGAACAAAAAAAATGAAAAAGTTTTTTTTTTTTGTTTTTCTGGAACAAATTCAAATTCATTGGAAACCAAATTATCGTAGCTCAGAAGAAAGATGGGTCGATCGAAAATGTCTTCTATCATAAAATATACGCGTAATGATGTATTTCTACATGCACGATAAATCAAAACAAGAAAGTGTTAGGCAACAATCATTATAACTAGACAAATACCCGCGCGTACGCGCGGGGTTTTCTATTGTTATAGTTTAAAAAAAATATTGGAAAACAACTATAGTTTGTGATTAATATTATAAAATTTTACCCAAATAACACCGGCATTTGAATTACAACTTGTATAATTAGCGACTGCTTTCAATTATATATTTGTGCATTATATCACATGTCTCTATGACATCAGTTTCTTTGTTTACTCAATGCTACATGGAATGGACTATATTTCCCCGTCATTGCTCTTTATTTGATCCATTTTTTCGTATATTAGAAGAATTAATATAATGGTTTAATAGTGATTAAAAATGGAAACTAAAAGATAATAGTTTTAAAGTAATATAGTGGTTTTTATTACAATAAATTGAAATGTTTAAAATTGTTAATTGAAAAGAAAATGAAAAGTTGTAAATTAAAAAGAAAGGAAAATAAAAAAATTGTTAATTTAGATTTAACGTAATTAATTGAAAGGAAAATGAAAAGTTATGACACATGTCAATTGTTAGTGTGTCCACTTGTCCAAAATATGGAGAGAGTTGACCTCTTTTTATATATATGATTATATACAACTGACTGATAAATAAATAAATAACTAAACAAAATCGAGGGTAGAGTTACGTACTAGTCAACAGAAGAAATTCATTGGAAACCAAATTATCGTAGCTCAGAAGAAAGATGGGTCAATCGAAAATGTCTTCTATCATAAAATATACGCGTAATGATGTACTTCTACATGCACAATGAATCAAAACAAGAAAGTGTTAGGTAACAATCGTTATAATTATATACAACTGACTAATAAATAGATAAATAAATAAATAACTAAACAAAATCGAGGGTAGAGTTACGTACTAGTCAACTGCGGGTTAGGTGGTCGCTACGTCTACCAACTAATCAGGTTGCTACTTCGTATAAACTATTTTTTAAATATGTATCATCTGAAATTCATGTGTATGAATCGTTAAGAATATACGCATGAAATTCGGATGCTACATATTTAAAAAATAAATAAAAACCAAGTCTTTTTTTTGTTTTCTAAAAACCAAGTCTTGTTTAGACTCAGAACTACGGATTTGATATCTAATCGAGATGGTTCTAAATGGAGCAGGATTAAATAGATCCAGGTCCGGACCTAAGCCCATTCCAACAATTCTTTGGAATGGGGCCTCAGGATTACTTAAATTTTCAAAGCCCAAAAAATTTGTTTTGCTTGCAGAAAAATCCTAAAAACAGTTGTGTAAACCCTCTAAAAATTAACTATAAACAAAACAAAAAATTGAAAATAGTTAAAAAAACTTGACTGCAAAAATTTGATGGATGATTTTGCAGAGTAAAATGTAAGAAGCTTTATGTTCCAGAACCAGAATTTATAAACTTTTGTTAGATTTCATGACATTGTATCTTTTTTTATGTAAATTTGGATTTTTTTTTTCTTTTATAAGGCCCCAAATTTTTATTTGGAACGGGACCACAAATATCTCAGGCCCGGGCCTGAATAGATCATATCGATCCAAGATCCAATACGTACCCATTGCTTACGATATATGTTAATAATCATATGTTAATCCATAAAATGTTGTGCGAAGTTGTTTTTAATTTTTAAAAGACTAAGGGGGTGTTATTGGATGTGGTATTTGAAATGAACTGAAATAGATTTACAATCCACTGTTATTCAATCAAGATTTCAAATCCGGTTTTAAAATCCAGTGTTATTCGATATATGATTTATAATCTTTCATTAATAGAGTTTCAAATCCAGTGTTATTCAATCAAGATTTCAAATTCAGATTTCAAATCCACTGTTATTCCAAACTAAATGATTTTTAAAATTATTTGTTTATTGAGTCATTTGAAATGACTTCCAATAGATTTGTATGAGTAAATTATAAAAATAGAATCCATGAGATATTGCAGAGATTTTAGAATAAACTGAAATGGATTCTTAAAATAACACAAATTTTTAAAATCTAATGGATTATAAAACCTATTTCAGTTCATTTCAAATACAACATCCAATAACACCCCCTAAGTAACCAAACATCAATTAAATTAGAAATGTATTAGTATCATCATGTGGAAAACCAATTTTTTGGTTTCCTTTAACAAAGAAAAATACATATTTTTCTTTCCTTGTACTTACTCTGCAAAACTGTTCAAACTCTTGTATTTGTGAATGATGTTGTCCAGTTATTTTCTAGAATGAGACCAACAGTGAAGAGAACACGACAGATTATTGGTAAATTACTATTGTATTTTAATCCCAATAATTTAGTTTCTTATTCTGAAAAAAAAATTATTCTTACATAGATACATTCATATGAGATAGTTCTTATTAAAACTTATTTGTTGTACGAGCTCCTTTGTGCATTTTGTGAGATGAAAAATAATAACAAATTAACATACTATTTTTAAACTAACCAATCTATCAAATATCAAGTAATTCAGAATTATTTATTCAATGATCTTGAATTATACTGGACCATATCTTTTTACGATTTATAACACTCTTCCTACACTATTTTCTTGGTTTGTTTTATCTTCTAGTTCGAGTGTTGTCATATTTTCCATTTGACTTGGAACTAGAAATGGAAAATAAGACAACACTAAGAAGAAAAAGCTATTGAGTTATACTTGTTTCAACCACCACCAGATTATCATTAACCATACAAAACTACCTGGCAACTTAACATGACGTAATCGGAAAAAAAAATTATTGAGCTAAATAAAGAATCATGCGATTTACTCACGCAATGTATACAATAAATTGAGAGGCATAAGAAAATTTCATTTTGAAGAAGGTGGATGATAATTCCAGACTCTGAATTGTTAAGAAGAAAATCAAATTGTTTCTTAAGTGACCTGACAAAAGTAATCGGTGAGACGAAAGTAAGAAAACCCATAATAAAATGTTGCAGACTCTGAACTGCAACGAACAAACCCAAAAGTGGAAAAAGAAACACTTTCAACTCTTCCTATACTTGAAATTGAAAAACCAAGGGCTACTGATGCAGTAGTAGATCACAAACTGGGACGGGGTTTTCTCTACAAAGAAATATATTACTAGAAACTTCTTTAAGATAACTTACAAGTATATGCTTAAACGAACTCAACAATCACAATCTATCCACGATCTGGTTGCTGTTCTAGTAACTCTCACGTTCTCAGATCTATCCACGATCTTTGAACCTCTCAAACCCTAGCCCCCATTGTCCTAGCTTTCTTACAAGAAATCTAAACCCAAATATGCTAAAGCTCTCAAGTTTGTGATAGCCGCTTACAAGCAGCCAAGGTCCTCTATTTATACTCAATAGACAAACCGCCAAACCCTACAAGGTTTGTGTCTTGGTGATTACTCCAAATCTCCAAGGGAATATTTCCTTTCCTTATTTTTCTCTAAGAATAGAAAATATTCCTTTTGTCTTGATAGCCGCCTACAAGCAGCCAGAGCACCCTATCTATCCACAATAGGCGTGCCTAGAAACCCTACAAGGTTTCGGTCTTGATGATTGCTCCAAATCCTCAAGGGAATATTTCCTTTCCTTATTTTTCTCTAAGAATAGGAAATATTCCTTTTGTGTTGATATCTCCAACTCTCCTCATCCAGCTCAGCGACCGCCTCTTCTGGATTCGTCCTTATCCGCTACAAGCTCGCATCCAGCTCAGCAACATTCCTTTAGCTCCGTTAAGCTCCACTTAGCTCCGCTACAAGTCCGTCCATACGTCCTGATGCACTTCCTGACTGATTCACGATCTGCGTCAAACCAGTTGCATCTTCAATCTCCCCCTTTTTAGCTTTGTGTCTCTCAAGCACCTGTAAAACTCAAAACCACAGTGCATATACCAGAGATGACCAGAATACTGGGATGATCTGAATACTTCAACATTAGTCATAGAAATATTAAACATGATTCAGAACAAAGTTAAATCCAAAAGATCAAAGAACTTTCAACTCTCAACTCCCCCAGAATTCTAGATCGAAAACTACTCAAAACAATGCAAACAAGATCAAAAGTCTTGCTCCCCCACAATTCTAGCTTAGATCCTAGTTTTCGTTCTCTGATACATCATATTCTCCCCCTGCTTGTGAGCACACACAAGTTAAAAACACAAGATGGATAAACAGATTGAAATAGATTGTGCAGAAGGACAACTTACCTTGCAGATTGACGATGATCAGACCCTGAACTATGTCAGTGAAACTGCGAAGGGACCTGTTTCCTGAAGAACTCTCTTGTTCCTTAGCACGAGAGAAAATCTGCATCACTCTGTTCTTCAACACTCTGAGCTCTGAGCTCTGTGTATCAGATGGCGGATCAATCGATGGCTGCTTCTCGATTTGAGAAGACTACTTCGTTGTAGTTCGAAACGGTTGACCTAGTTGAAGTTCATCAAGAGACTCTGTTTCGCGAGCTTCGTCGAGAGGGTGAAACGGCTGGTTATGGATCTGACAGAGACATTGATGCGTCGTTCTGTTGTACATCCGGCTCTGCTGGTTCAGAAACACCATCGGGGTCACTACCAGAGATGTAGTGGTCGCTACTTCAGTCGCTTCGTCAGGCGACGGCAGTGCTTGGAGATTGCTGGCTTGTAGATCTGACGGCTGTTTCAAAACACCATTTAATCGGAATCAACATAAATCAGCCGGATTAATTTGGTTTAGAGACCCAGAATCCCTGTTTGATTTCCTGCAACACTTAGCACCAATATCAGCAGTACACACAAGGACCCAAAATTGTGACAACCACATAAGATTCGATTCAAGATAGAATCCAAACAAGCAATACCTCCCATGTGTCACATCTTTTCAGCTTAAAAACATTTTTACTCAGTTTATCTCAAATTAAATACCTTTCATTTTAGTGAAGGAGACATTGACTGAGTCGGCACTTGCATCAGGATGTATTACAAATTCTCAACAGATTCATAGCGCTTGGCCATCCTGATTCCAACCTGCAGCTTTCACTTTGTCATACCCAGATCATATCACCACCTCTAATTCCAATGATGTGCAAAGTGAAACTCTTTATTTTGTTCAAGGCAGAACATGTGATCATTCTCTGTCGTTGGATGTTGTTCTTGTGAAACATTACCCTTCGAGAAAGCTCATGGACCAACTCAGCCTTGTGAGCTGTTGTTGTCAAGTCCATCCCCTTTCCTATTAAGCTCTTAGTTCTGTCGTCAGACTTTGTTCTTGTGAAACATTGTCTTTCGAGAAATCACATGAACCAACTTAGCCTTGTGAGCTATTGTTGTCAGTTCATCACATTTCCTGTTATGCTCATTGAATCACTTTTTGGTTCTTGAAGCAGCAAGCCATCTCCATCATATTGCATTCATTTGGAGTTGGCTCAGCTGCTTTTTGACCTTGAACATGCTTTTAGAATCACTTACTTTTCACTTTTCTTATGTTGAGGTGACATGACGGCATGACAAAGTAGCTGATCCTCATTGGCACCTTTGACTCCAAACAAAATCTGAACTTGTTATACACCCCGAGCCAGTGCCTGTATCAGCCCCTGCATCATTCAAAACCACTTGTGCAAATTCCAATGGAATTTCTTAAGGTGACAAAACGGTTAAAGTCCAATGGTTTTGTGAATAAATCAGCGAGCTGTAAATCTGTGACAACATGTTCAAGTACTACCTGTTTTTCTTCCACCAATTCACGAACAAAGTGGTGTCTTATGTCAATGTGCTTAGTCCTTGAGTGCTGCACCGGATTCTTTGATATGTCAATGGCGCTTTTGTTGTCACAGTAGACCAAGAAGGGTCCAGACTCCATCCCATAATCGGCTGACATCTGTCTCATCCATATAAGCTGTGTGCAGCAGCTTCCCAATGCAATGTACTCAGCCTCTGCAGTAGATAGTGACACAGAATTCTGCTTCTTGCTAAGCCAAGCAATAAGATTGTTCCCAAGGAAGAAACAACCTCCACTTGTACTTTTCCGATCATCTGCACATCCTGCCCAATCGGCGTCACAATATCCAGCAAGATTTCTGTTGGATCCTTTGGAGTAGAAGATCCCCAGATTGACAGTTCCCTTGACATACCTCAAGATCTTCTTCACCGCTTGAAGATGGGACTGTTTTGGTTTGGCCTGATACGAGCACACACACCAACGCTGAAGCTTAAGTCAGGCCGACTTGCTGTAAGGTAAAGCAAGCTTCCAATCATTCCTCTGTAGAGCTTCACATCAACATCTTCTCCTTGTTCATCCTTTCCAATCTTTGTCGTGGTGCTCATTGGTGTTCTTGCCTCCTTGCATTTGTCAAGACCAAACTTCACCAGTAGATTCTTGGCATAGGTGCTTTGAGAAATAAAGATTCCTTTCTCAGTCTGATTCACTTGAAGTCCAAGAAAGTACTTCAATTCTCCCACCATGCTCATCTTGAACTCCTTAGTCATACTCTTCACAAAGTTTTCCACCAGCTTCTCTGAAGTTCCTCCAAAGATGATATCATCTACATAGATCTGCACCATCATCATCTCATTCTTCTTCTCAAGTGTGAACAAGTTTTGTCCACAGTTCCTCTGACGTAGCCTGTGTCAATCAGAAACTTCGTCATCGCTCATACCAAGCTCTTGGAGCCTGTTTCAGTCCGTAGAGAGCTTGAGCTTATACACATATCAGGATGCGTAGGATCTTCAAACCCCTTCGGTTGGCTACATATACTTCCTCTTGTAGAATCATTCAAGAAAGCACTCTTCACATCCATCTGATACCTTGAAGTTCAATATGCATGCCATCCCTAGAAACAGTCTGATAGACTCAAGACGTGCTACAGGGGCAAAGGTTTCATCAAAGTCGACTCCTTCAACTTGTGAGTAACCTTGCGCAACAAGTCTTGACTTGTTTCGTACAATGCTTCCAGCATCATCTGTCTTGTTCTTGAAGATCCACTTTGTACCGACCACATTCACACCATCAGGTAGTGGCACAGTTCCCATACATCGTTTCTCACGAACTCCTCTAGTTCCTCTTCCATGGAGATGATCCAATCTGCATCTTCCAGTGCTTCAGGTGTTCGTGGCTCTATGGAGACAAAGCATTCAAATTGGATAATTGCCATGCTGACCATCTGCTTGTATAGTTCATCTTGATTCCTCTCGTCCTTTCGTGGCTCAGTGATGTCTCCAATCAGATCACGTTCGATGAATGATTTCTGTGAACTTGTGTCACTGGGTGTACGGCAACCACGTGTCAGGACTGTTCAAGTCACTCAGGCTTGTCATTGAATCCTCTTCATTCTTTCTTCTTCAACTTCTCTTCTCTGCTTTCTGTCTTCTGCTTCGCCTGACTTCTGGATCATAATACATTGGAGAGTCTCCCATGGCCGCAATTGATCGATCATCAAAACACATTGACCGACTCCATAATCATCTTGGACCGAAGATTGAAGACTCTGTAGCTGAACTATTGCCTGAATAACCCAGAAATATGCCTTCATCACTCCTTGAGTCGAACTTTCCAAGTTGATCCTTGTCATTTCAGAATATAACACCTGCATCCAAAGACACGAAAGTAACTTAAGTTAGGTGTCTTTCCTTTCCACAACTCATAAGGAGTTTTGAGTAAAGCCTTTCTCATGTAGACACGGTTGATGATGTAGCATGCGGTGTTGATTGCTTCAGCCCAAAACTTCACAGGAATGTTTCCTCCATGGATCATTGCTCTCGCCATTTCCTTGAAGTGTTCTGTTCTTTCGCTCCACTACTCCATTCATCTGTGGTGTTCTAGGTGCCTGAAAATTGGTGAGCTATGCCTTGTTCATTGCAGAACTTAGTCATGACCTCATTCTGAAATTCTCCCCCATGATCACTGCGTATGCGCTTGAGGCTTCCTTTCTCAGTGATGACTTGAAGAGCCCAAATCTTGAAACTCGCCATGGTGTCAGATTTGTCACGAATGAAGCGACCCAAGTGTATCGCGAGTAATCATCCACTAGAACAAAGACATAGCGCTTTCCTCCAATGCTCTCCACTTGCATTGGTCCCATCATCCATGTGTACTAGTCCAAAACAGTCTTGGATTGTACATCTGGCACCTTCCAGTCTTTGGATTGTACATCTGGCACCTTCTTGTGCTGGACCTTGATTGTTTCCCTTGATTGCATGGACCACACACGATTTTCTCACATCCCTTTCAGTTTTGGAACACCACGAACAATCTCCTTATTCACCAGAGTGGTAAGATGTCGAATATTCATGTGACCCAATCGTTATGCCACAGTTCAACATCATCTCGCACACTTAGGCATTTTGCAGATTGATCCCACATGTAGCAGTTGTTGCCTGAACGAACTCCTCGTAGAACTGCTTTCCGTCAGCATCAATGGCTTTACATCTAGCTTGTTGAACCAGACCGTTAAACCTTCATCGCAAGTTGGCTGACACTGATCAAATTTGACTTTAGACCTTGGACAAGATAGACATTCATAAGCTGTGGTGCTCCTCAGATGTTCGTCCTTTGCCTTGAATAGTTCCTTTGGTTCCACATCCAAATGTCACCTTTCCTCCTTTTAACTGCTTCACATCCTGCAGATTTTCTTTCATGCCAGTCATATGTCTGGAACAACCGCTGTCGAAGTACCACGTTCCTGTGTTGTCCACCTCATTGCTTTCTTCAAATAGTGCCATATTGGAGCAGAATCGCTGTCTTGTACCACCTGGTGCTGTACGTCGAGCAGGATTCTGGTAAAGATCAGTCTTCCTGATGAAGACTTGGTTCAGTCCATGATTCCAGTAGTAGCGTCCTTGTCTCCAGGCGTGATCAACTCTAGCACAAAACTTGTTGCAGAACGCCTTGATATGACCCACAACTCCACAAAAATAGCACTGTTTCCCTTGATGTCCTCTGTGGCGATGTGATGCTCTAGCATTACTGACTTTCTTAGCCTCATATCCTAATCCCATGGTGGTCTTTCCTCGATTTTCACTCCTTAGGATGGGATCAGGTTTCTGTGCGGATGATCTAGTCTCTGCTTGAACAACATCTTGAGCTATTCCTCCAGACACGAAAGTGACTGTCTTGCCGGTTGATCCACTTCCTGTTGAGTATCCCAGACCAAGATTTGACTTCCCAACACGACCAAGACTCAGGATCTTGTCGAGTTCCTTAGTTCCAGTCAACATCTTCAGTTGCTTTCGATGTTGATCTAACTCAGCTTGTAGACTCCTGGAGTTCTCCTTCTCCAAAAAGTACTCTTTGGTGATGTCATCTGCTCGTTTAACCGCTTCCATCTTTTCCAACATGATATTGAGATTATCCATGTTGAGATCTTTTTCCGCTTGAAGTGCCTTCTGAAGTTCTCCAACCTTTTCTTCAAGACGAGCATTCTCCTTTTTCAATTCGAGATTCTCTTTCCCGGTTTCAACCAAAGCATCACGAACTTCTTTAAAGCTTTCGTAGATATCAATCTCAGATTCTTCATCACTGGACGAGTCTTCGGTATCTGATTCAGATGCTTTTCTTTCTTCCACAAAATCAGAAATTCCGGCAAGGGCTATGAAGTTACTGATTTCTTCATACCCATAGTTTCCTGCATCAGGTATCACTTTTGACCTTCCCATGAAGTCCGGGTGATAGCCCTCTATTCCGCAAGATCTCACCTGCTATAGCAATACACACAAGGTGACTGCTCTGATACCAATTGAAAAACCAAGGGCTACTGATGCAGTAGTAGATCACAAACTGGGACGGGGTTTTCTCTACAAAGAAATATATTACTAGAAACTTCTTTAAGATAACTTACAAGTATATGCTTAAACGAACTCAACAATCACAATCTATCCACGATCTGGTTGCTGTTCTAGTAACTCTCACGTTCTCAGATCTATCCACGATCTTTGAACCTCTCAAACCCTAGCCCCCATTGTCCTAGCTTTCTTACAAGAAATCTAAACCCAAATATGCTAAAGCTCTCAAGTTTGTGATAGCCGCTTACAAGCAGCCAAGGTCCTCTATTTATACTCAATAGACAAACCGCCAAACCCTACAAGGTTTGTGTCTTGGTGATTACTCCAAATCTCCAAGGGAATATTTCCTTTCCTTATTTTTCTCTAAGAATAGAAAATATTCCTTTTGTCTTGATAGCCGCCTACAAGCAGCCAGAGCACCCTATCTATCCACAATAGGCGTGCCTAGAAACCCTACAAGGTTTCGGTCTTGATGATTGCTCCAAATCCTCAAGGGAATATTTCCTTTCCTTATTTTTCTCTAAGAATAGGAAATATTCCTTTTGTGTTGATATCTCCAACTCTCCTCATCCAGCTCAGCGACCGCCTCTTCTGGATTCGTCCTTATCCGCTACAAGCTCGCATCCAGCTCAGCAACATTCCTTTAGCTCCGTTAAGCTCCACTTAGCTCCGCTACAAGTCCGTCCATACGTCCTGATGCACTTCCTGACTGATTCACGATCTGCGTCAAACCAGTTGCATCTTCATAATCATTTGAAATAGAGTGACTTGTATACCTTAACAATTAAAAATGGTAAATATTTTAAAATTACTATATATTATGCTCACAGATTATCATGAAGAATATTATTTTAAAATGCTGGAGAAGAGTACAAGAGGAGAGAGAATAAAGGGTTGCTCTCTTCTGTCCTATCTAATCTATAGTCAAAGCAAAAGCCAAAGTTAAAAATAAATAAAAAACAACAAGAAGAAAAAAACAAACCAACACAAAACATATAAAATAAAAGTATATATGTATAAAGAAAAATATAAAAATTGGGTGCTTTGATTTTGGTACCCCGGAGACGACGGGATACATATGTTGAGAGAGAGAAAGAGACTCTCCTCTCTGACTCCTTTTTTATTTTCTCCCCCACTCTCTTCGCTTCCCACTTCACTCTCTATTCACTTATTTATTTAATTTCTTATACGTTTTTGGAATCAAATAAATTCAAGTTTCGGACCGTAGATTGTTCAGCTATACCTAAAGAGATAAATATACATTAAATATCAGTACGTTCTTTAGTTTATGAATAGCTCGTGTAGACATTTAGTTCGTAGTGATGTAGACTAAAATCAACCGGCTAGACCGAATTGTGAAGTCTAGTTAGAGCCAAGTCAAAGTGATATGTCGCTTTAAGCACGTAAACTTTCTTTTTTATCTAGCTGATTATAGATTTGTTTGTTTGTTAAAGCTAGCAGATTTATAGATTATGAATAATTTTAGCACTATGTTTTTTACTCCATATCTTTGATTTGTTAAATTGATCTTATATGTGTCGAGTTAACTCTGTCAGATATTTAAAACGTTATACTATTTTATCAAAATTCGATAATTCTTCATGTAAGAATTTGTGTTATTCATCCCCACTTTTGTTTTGTTTGGAATATACCTTTGTGTTTTGCCTTCCGAAGGTAGAAAGAAAAGGATATTATCTTATTAAAGGTATATTATCTTTTCTCTTCATCAAGTGCATACAGACATGCATGATACACTCTACACATACACATTCTTGTGTACAATACAAGGCGGTCAGTATGTGTGTACATAAACCATGCATGTGTCTATAAGAATTAACATATAGCGAGGAAAATTTCCAGCCAGAGAGTAGATTTTGTCTGTTTCCCTGAGTAAATAAAATCAAGTAAACCCTAAAGAACTTAAAGATTTGCTTCTAATTCCCTTTTCATTCTCCCAAATATTCCTTCTCAATTTAATAAACTTTTTTATAGTAGTAGTATTTTTCTTTGAATTGTCTTCTAAGAAAAATCAGCTATTCTCTCTCCTCACATGACCATCAGTATAACATAATCTTTTCTTTCTTGACCATCTCGATAGATCATAAATGCATGAAATAACAATAATATTCCTTCTGTATCACAACTAATGATAAGTATCAAATTTTTTCATGCACAATTAAGAATTTTTGTTAGTAAATTATAGTAATTTCTAATGTAATTTAAAACAATTTAACCATTAAGAAAATAAAACTGCAGAATATAAATGACCATAAAAAATTATTAAAAAATAAGTTCTTGAAAAGTTAAAACATCACTTAAAATAAAAAACAATTTTTTGGCTATCTAGAACATTAATTAATAATTATTCTGATAAGAAGGAGTAGTAAATTATAAAAATATATATATATATCTCCAAATTCAAATAAATGAGATTTCATGTCGTTCATTTTTTTTATATACTCCCTCCGTTTCAAATTAGTTGTCGTTTTGGCAAAATGTATCTGTAAATATTTGGACATATCTAGACATGTTTTGCATTGCAGATACATCCAAATAATTGCAGATACATTTTCCAAAACGACAACTAATTTGAAACGGAGGGAATATAATTTAAAGTATGCTTGCAGTTTTTAGACGTTTTTCTGTGAGTTAATGAAGATGCTAACAATCAGCATGAAAGTACTTTAATTTATAACATAAACCCTATCTACATTTATGTTCCCTTTTTCTGAACGATGTCGATTTATAATGTTGAAATTGGATTTTAATACACTAAATTTAATTTATAAGTACTAATGCAGTTGGTAGAAAATCGAGTTCATTAATTCCTAATATTCCAAACCTAGCCATATCAATTTTCATTGTGACCTACAGTATTTGGATACATAGTAAAATTATTTTGCATGTATATTACATTTGTTATTATATTATTTATGATTAAGATCATTTTAAGCCGAAGCATAGACTAATAATTTTCGAAATTTGTACACCTGGATTTTTTCAGAGAAGGTTATTTTCGTCGAAAATGGCGTTGTTTAATAACACGAAGTCGATTATTTTCCTACCAAATGAATGCCCACGTGTCTTCGACTCATTAGTTGCTAAATTTGGAGATATAATTTGTGTAGGTCCATCATATTGCATGTATGTCTTTAAAAGTTTATAGCTTTTCCCATATGCTTTTTGCTACGTGCATATCATTTTAATTTAATGGTTTTGACTATTGTCAGTAGATTGGGATTTAACGAAAACTATAATAACTTTCAGTATTAGCATTCAATTTTATAATAACTATTGGAAATAGAAATGTGATGCATAAACCGGATACCATCCGTTTTTTTCTGATTGCAATTTCACCGAAAAAACATATCATGACTAATACTGTTGTGGAGTGGAATGGCGAGATAATTAAGGGGAAAGTAGCTTCAATCAATTAGCTAGTGCTTTAAGTTGTGGAATTGCTAAAAAAAATTAGATTGCAATTTACACACCCAAAAAAAAAACTACATCCGTTAACCCAGCTAGATCACATAATCACTCGATGTTGTATAGATTAATTTTCAGAGATAAGTATGTGAATTAAGAATTAAGGAACTACTAAGAGAAAAGCATAACTAATCCGTCCGGATTAAGTGCTCACTAGATGGATCTAGATTCTATAAACGTGTGATAATATAATGCATGGACACTAACGTACGTCGGTGAGTGAGATCCAATATGACAAGGCTAATTAAATAATTAATGCTGCTTTTATTTATTTACTCGTTTTATTTTATTTTATTTATAAAAATAAATAACTTATCACTGCACGCATTAAATGGATCCAACAGAACGTGAGGTTCCATATTGTCTAAATAAATAATTTACACCTTTTTGGAATATATCGGAGAATGAAAGTCTCCGTTGATTCTACCAATCCGTTGACGTTCATATCTCTTTGTCACACATTCTATTTTTTTCTTCCTTATATGATTTTGTTTATTTATGTTTTCTTTATGTTGTCTATATAATCTGCATCTTGTCCAAAATCTTACTATCCTCCTTTCCTATTTTTCATTTACAAATTTCTTTAATTAAATCAAAGAGTTATGTAAGGTTTTCCTTCAAAACATGTTTGTTTAATTTTGTGATACAATTTTAAGAAAGAAAAAAAAACAAAGAATATTCGCAACAAATTTTGTTTTTGTTTTTCTCTAGAAATGAGGCCGTTTTTTTTTGCATTTTTAATACAATAAGCCCACGGCTTCACACTTTGACGAATCCATCACTTAATCACTACAGTACCACTTATAAATTATGGTTAGATCTTAACATTTCACTCGACCAAATAGCTGAAACCGATACGAAACAATTAACCTAACTAGCGTAATTTTTAAACCTGTCATTAGTTTCAAATAGATAAAATACTCCTAAAAATGAGAGTGTGTCTAGTTTTTAATACACAAAAAAACGAGTGTTTAGTGAAAAAATGCTTAAGTAGGGCAAAAGGAAAGACTCATAGCTGCCTAATACACCAGCTGTCGTCCTCTGTCTATATGTATGTTGAATATTAATTTAACTTTTTATAATGGACCCACATGTTTCTTGCATTTTGTTACCATTATGGAAAAATTGTCCTACACATTAGAGGGAGAAGGAAAAAACGTTGGACTAAAAAATATTATTCGCTCACTTTTCTTAGTGAGAGAGGGAAAGATCGAAGAGATACCGGTTAAGGAATATAAGAGAGCTAATCGACCCCATCAGAGCGTCTTGCAAAAGTGTTTTCTTGTGTGGCATATCAAATTCTTAGTAAACAAAATATAATCATGATCCTAATATTTTTTAGTATTTGACTATTTCCGTACCTATCAAAAATACTAAAGTCTGATATTACAAAATCAGAAAATATTATCATAAATTTGATTTACTATACGTAAAATTCAGAAGTGTTCAATTTAAACTTTCTATGTTATTCATAAACTGTTTCAACAAAAGTTCGATCTGATTGAATCTACTAAATCTGATTGTAGCATAAGTTCTAACTAACCACTTTTGTGTAAAAAAGAATGTTGGTTTCATCTCCTAGATATTTTATTTTAAAGTATTAATCAATTATTAGATTGATTTATCAAAAACACGGTGACTAATTTGTTTTGTCTTATGCGTCAAGCTTTTGATATTTTCTTTCTGGTTCAATTTGGGCATTAATTGGTTTTTGGTATTTACATGGGAATAGCCCAACATGATTTATTAATCAGTGTCTCATTAACAATGATATATAATATGCTTTTCACTTCTTTTTTTCC
>CACVBM020001291.1:0-55801 GCA_902728155.2 Microthlaspi erraticum
TTTTTTTGTTTTCATATGATTTTCTCTTCGGGTTTATGAATTTTTTATTTTTTTTTATGTTTACAGTGGGAGTATGGAAGGCAGCCACAAGGTATAACGGGTATATTCTGATGCAGCTCGTTGGAAATTGAACTCTCTCTATGGAATTCAAATGGGCCAAAAGCAATGACACATATCCGTGTGGTCAAATGAGAATTGCTTTTATGTTTGGCCTAGACTCGCAACTCAGCCTCAAGTGGGAATCACTAGACTACCACCACTTGGTTCTCTCTCTATGTTTTTTTTTTTTCTTTTCTTATTTGCAGCAATATTTATACAATGGGTACGTTTGAAGTTGATTGGAATACTTTCCCCTGTGTAATATTTGATCAGTTGTATAATATCTTCGGTTTTAATCAAACCAGATTGCTCTCTGGATGTCACTTGTTTATCTAAAATATGGGAAGTTGTATCTCTTTATCGATATCATGTGATCATTGTGCTCTGATGTTTAATCCAAGTTTCACAACTAGAAGACATAATAAGCAAAGAGAAAGCTTGTATAAGTAAAGTTTTTAGGCTTATCTGGTGTACCGGAGCTGAAGAACATCTACTGGAGTCCATTACCTTTTCTCTGTTTGAAGAAAACTCACTCTTCTTACATTCATCAGTAAAGGGTTAGTTTATCATATGGTCTAATGGAAGCTGTGTTCAATTCCAAAGCATTTGAACATTTGCAATCTTATGAATATAGTTTGTACATTGATCAATAGAGGCATTCTGATACAAAGCAAAGATATAATTTGATTTTACAAAATCTCATCTTTTGGTTGATATGTACAAAGAGAAATCTTGGTAAGCTTGATCAACCAAGTGATGATCTTCCCATTCGTCTCTATAACTCTCCGGATGTTTCATCTTCCTCAAGAAAATAGGCAAACTCATCTCTTTCCTCCACTCCTCTGTTCCTGAGCACCCAATTTGTGAACCCAACCAATCATAGTACTCAAACTGTCAAACAAACAACACAAAAGTAAACAACATTTAACATGTTTTCGTTTGGATTTGGTCGCACAAGGAGAAACATAAGTTACAGAGACTCTTCTTACTTGGTCAATCCCCAAACAGTGCGTAAATCGCTTAGGAATCCCCAAGCCTTCAAATGTGGCCTTCATGGTTTTGGTTTCCCGACCCGACAAAATACCCGAGATCCACTTGCTTTGCAGCTCAAACATAGGAAATGGTAAAACCTGAAAGATCCAAATTTGATAAGAAAAAAAAACTTGAGAGGAATGATATAGAGCTTTTGTACCCTATATGGTATCCCGACGAAGGAGAGCGACGGTGCTAATGCTGGAGGAAAGACATGTTTGTACAATGGTCCAACACAGTTATCATCAACAGTAACTTCTCCATTGGTTTCAAGAAACGGAAAATGATACTTATAACCAGTGCAATGCATTATAACATCACCCAAAACCGTTTTCCCGTTCTGAAAAACCGCAGAACCATCCTCATGGACACGCTCAATCTGCATAAAGATTCAAGAAAACGTTTCAAGAACTGTTGTTCATCTCTCGATCGAACCAACGGTAAGTAGTAGCGAAACTCACCATTGAATGCATCCATATGTTAGTGTAACCGTTCTGCTTGATAAAAGTATCAGCTGGATTTGACCAAGAAGCCACATGAACCTCTTTGGCAAACCCGGAAATGTCTCTGCTTATGTCAACAGCACTCGCAGAGCTTCCAATAACCACAACAACCTATGATTCAAAATGTATCACAATTCTCTTCTCCACCATGAAAATGAATCATTATATCTGAAATTTTGAAAATAAAATTGAGTACCTGATCTTTGAATGGTGAAGGAAGACGATAGTTATGGCTATGCATCTCCTTCCCTGGCCAACAACTTATCCCTAAAATGATTCAATGTTTTTATGAAGTTTCTATTTTTCAAATCCGATCCTAAGTTTTTCGATGGAGCAAGCTTTACTATGGAGAATCGAGATGTTGAGAATTTACCAGGAATTTCAGCGAGACGAGGTTCAATGTAATGTCCATTACAAACAACAACTGCATCGTAAATCTCATCGCGATGAATTTTCTTCTCCTTCTCTGTAGATTCGATTCTCCATTTTCCGATTCCTTCTCCGCCGTCGCTTTCCGCCGCCGGAGAAACGCGCACGACCGTCGTCTCGAACCGGATCAGCTTCTCGATGCCAAACTCCTTAGCGAAATCCTGCAGATACGCTAGAACTTCAGGGTGACTCGGAAACCTTCTCGGATCAATTGATTCGGATCGGATCGCGAATGGGAAGTCTCTGAATCCCATACATTCTCGAGGAAGGTTAGTTCGGAGAGAGCCATACACGCTCGAGTGAACGACGATTCGGGTCGGGTCGACGCTTAACTGATCGGACTCGACGTGATCGGTGTAGATCCAGGTTCCTCCGACCTGTTTCTGCCTCTCGAAAACGACGACGGAGTGACCTTCTCGTCGAAGCTCTCTCGCCGCCACTAGTCCGGCGGCTCCAGCTCCGATTACAGCCACGTGGCGTGATTTGATTGATGACGAAGATGCCATATGGGTTTTTACGAGATTCGGTAATTAAAATGGCCCACCAAAGTTGCTTCGACCGACGGATCAAATTTTTTATCAAAACCAGAACTAAACCGGGTTTAATGTATGGACAAATAAGATAATATCAGTGTAATGGAGCAATTAGACACTTTCCTAATGTATAAATTAGAACAGAGCAAATTTTTTTTTAATTTGTTGGTGTATCAGATATTTAAGCTTTAATGATAAGGATCTCTTTCCTAACACCAAATAACCCAAATAACACCTTTCAGCTTTCAGCTTTCAGCCTTGTGCCAATCGGTTTAGTTCCTTATATTTCTTCATCATGCGAATGAGTTGTTATATTATTCTACGTACATGTGTAACATGTTTTACTTCTGATAAAACCCTACGTTAGTTTACGTTCATTAGGGTGAACGATGATGGACCTTAAGGCGGCGACGAAGAGGCAAGCTGATATTGCAACATGGGTCTTGTGGGACCTAAGCAGGTGTCCTGTTCCCTCCGACGTTGATGCTCGTCGTGTGGGTCCGTTTATAAGACGGGCATTGAAGAGTTTAGGTTACAACGGTAATCTCACCATCACCGCCATTGGCATACTATCACAAGTCCCTATTGACGTCCTTCGAGCCCTCTCTTCCACTGGGATCAACCTTCATCACGTCCCCACCATGTGTAAGTGTTTTAGATTCAACTCTCTTTACCTTTTTTCCTTGCTTTTGGTGTGTTTTTACAGAGTCTTAAGTATTGTTTTTTCTGGAACAGATAACAAATCTATTATGACTAGTGTGTACATGTGGAAGTCGGATAATTCGCCTCCGGCTAATGTCATGCTCATATCCCTTCAGAGGATCTTCGGTCAGTTTATTGCCGATCTATCGGAGAAATACTACGTTCTTGGCTCAAAAGTTCCATATGATCGTCAACTAGAGCCCACCGTCTTCGCTAGGCGTGCAGGGTGCTTCCTCTGGGAAAGCTTACTCGCGAGCTTACGTGCAGGTGTGTTCCTCTCTCTCTCTCTCTCGCTCTCTCTCAAACACACACCAAATTAAGCTCTTTTTTGTTTTGTTTTTTTTCTCCAACAGAGGCCAAGAAGGAGTGCAGTGGAACAACGGGTAAAACTACATTTTATTGCTCAGGATGCTGTCTTGGTCTCTTAGGCTTTGAAAGTTTCACCAAGCATATCCTCAGTAAAGAACATGCACTTGAAGTAAGCATCTATCCCCAAAAGAAACCTTGTCATTGTCTAACTACATATTTGATTCTTTCCCATTCTCACTTGTTAATTTTCTCTTTTGCTTGTCAAGCAGGAGTTGGATTATTACCCTGGAGGAGTTGAGGCTGGCAATGAATCTCGTGCTCGCAAGGAGGATGCTGCTGCCATTCTAGTAAGGCTACAAGGTTTTAGAGAGGCCAGAAGACTTGAAGAAGAAGAAGAAGAAGCCAAGTACAAAAAAGAAAGACTTGAAGATCCTTATTATGATGAAGAATATGACTATGAAGCAGAAGCAGAGTAGCGTGTGGCGTAATGGGATCTTGTTCTTCTCTAAGGCATTTTCATATTGTTAAATATGGTTTGTTTTACTCTTAGCGCCAGATTTTTAACTGATAATACCTAGTGCTTATTCATTGTTGATTCAGAGGTACACCACCTTTATAGAGAATTAACTTACCGTATAGTCTTAGATATTATATCATCTTTTGGTTGATATATACAAAGGCAAGTCTTGGTTAGCTTCATCAACCAAGTGATGATCTTCCCATACATGAACGTGTTTTCGTTTGAATTTGGTCTCACATGGAGAAACATAATTTACAGAGATTCTCACTTGGTCAATCCCCAAACAGTGTGTAAATCGCTTATGAATTCCTATAAGGCTTCAAATGTGGCATACTGTAAATGGTTTTGATCAAATATTCGATTGGGGACTGAATAATCACGCTTATCATTAAAAGCTTATTGTAACAAGGATTAAGGATTAAATATTAAGTCTTCTTCGTCTTTGGTTTGCCATGGAGAGCGACTTTGTGATTAGTATGTCCCACCAAAGTCAACAACCAAAATGTGTGAACGTGAGAATTATGGATATCAAATAAGCAAACATTTCCAAGAAAAATCAGTGATTTGGACTCACTTGGTCGAGAATTGTGGACGTGAAAGAAAGTCTTATCTTCAATTATTCTCTGCATTGTCTCTGGTTTGCTCATATCAGCAAATTTCAGATTTCAGATTTCTCCCTTTCTGTAAAATGGGGAATTTAATCCTTGCTCGATATCCTGTGATGGTGGATGGATAAAATCTCTCAATGGCTAGACAAGAAAGTTGGTTATATTCACGATCTTGAGAAGAATCTCGCCACTCTGGAGAACAGCATGGAAGCTCAAGGCTAAGCGGAATGATTTATTACGAAAGGCCACAAGAGAGGAGGATAAAGGTGGACAAAGGCTGGAAGAATTCCAGGTATGGCTTAAGAAAGTTGAGTCTTTGGATCAAAAAGTTGATGCTCTTCTTGATGCTAGAGATGTTCAACTTCAAAGGTTGTGTCTTTGTGGGTTTTGCTCTAAGAGTTTAAGATCCAGTTACCGTTACGGGAAAAAGGTTTTCTTGTCGTTGATAGGATGTTGAGGAACTCGAAAATAGAGTTTTCCAAAATGTTACTGATCAAGTAGTTAATAAAGCTGACACAGCTGTGATAGAGGAAATACAAGTTCCACGATAATTGTTGGTCAAGAAGCAATGCTCGATAAGGCATGGAAACATCTCATGAAAGATGGAGTTGGTATTATGGGTATGTATGGTATGGGCGGAGTTGGGAAAACAACGCTTCTCATGCAAATCAACAATAAGTTCAGTGAAGAAAGGTGTGGATTTGATTTTGTGATTTGGGTTGTGGTGTCTAAAGAGTTACATGTAGAGAAGATTCAAGATGAAATCGCTCAGAAAGTTGGTCTTGATGGAGAGAAGTGGGAGAAAAAAAAGAAGAGCCAAAAGACCATTGATTTATACAATTTCTTGAAGAAAAAGAGATTTGTGTTGTTTTTAGATGACATATGGGAGAAGGTGGATTTAACAGAGATTGGAGTCCCATTTCCAGCACCAGAAAACCGATGCAAAGTAGTCTTCACCACTCGTAAACAAGGTGTATGTTCGGAGATGATGGCTGAAGAACAATTGGAAGTCCAATGTTTGGCGGAAATTGAAGCATTTGATTTGTTCCAAAAGAAGGTTGGACAAAAAACACTTAGGACAGCGATCCAGAGATCCCCAAGCTTGCAAAAGACGTTGCTAGAAAATGTGGTGGCCTTCCATTGGCGCTCAATGTCATAGGGGAGACCATGTCATGCAAGAAGACGGTGGAAGAATGGCGTCACGCTATAAATGTTTTGACTTCGTACGCTACAGAGTTTTCTGGCATGGAAGATAAGATCCTTCCACTTTTGAAGTATAGCTACGATAATCTTAAGGGCGAGGATGTCAAATCATGTTTGCTGTATTGCGCTTTATTTCCAGAAGATGATCTGATTTCTAAAAAGTATTTGATAGACTACTTGATAGGCGAAGTATTATAGATGGAAGTGAAGGTATAGAGAGGGCCAGATACAAGGGGTATGAGATTATTGGTGATCTTGTTCGTGCATCTTTGTTGATGGAAGATGCTGAACAATATGGAACAGAATGTGTGCGTATGCATGATGTTGTTCGCGAAATGGCATTGTGGATTGCATCTGAATTGGGAAGAGAAAAGGAGGCTTTCATTGTGCATGCAGGTGTAGGGTTAAATGAAATTCCAAAGGTTAAGAATTGGAACAGTGTGAGAAGAATGTCACTGATGAAGAACAAGATTCGCAATCTAGCTGGCAGTCCTGAATGTCTCGAACTCACAGCTTTTCTCATGCAACGGGGAGAATTGGTAAATATCTCGAGTGAATTCTTCAAGTCCATGCCGAAGCTACAGGTGTTGGATCTATCATTTAATGAACATCTCACCAAAGTGCCGGATGGAGTATCTGATTTAGTTTCTTTGAAGTATCTCAACTTGTCAGATACAGGTATCCGTCATCTCCCTAAGGGTCTACAAGAGTTGAAAAAACTCATTCACTTGAATCTCGAGCATACACTTCAGCTTTCGAGTATTGCTGGGATATCAAATCTGCATAATTTGATGATCTGAAATTAGCTGGAAGTGGCTTTTCATGGGATCGCGGCATAGTGGAGGAATTAGAAACCTTGGAGCATTTAGAAATTTTAACCCTAGAAATCCATTGTCCACCACATCTGGAGCTATTTTTTAGTTCTCTCAGGTTGACGAGTTGTACACGATTTCTGGAGATCTTGAAATTGGAATCAACTGGAATAGCAATTCCAGTGAACCATGAACAAGCTTCGTTATTTCATCATTACGAACTGCACTATCCCTGAGATAAAGATGGGAAGTATATGCAACAAAAGCAATATGGTTTCTCCTATACACAATCCGAGCGAGCCATGCTTCTTGAGCCTCTCCAAAGTGTATATAAATAAATGCCGAGGCCTGAGGGAGCTGACGTTGCTGATGTTTGCTTCAAATCTTAAAGAACTTGAAGTTAGGTATTCAGATCAACTAGAAGATATAATAAACAAAGAGAAAGCTTGTGAAGTTGAAGAATCAGGGATTGTTCCTTTTGCAAAGCTGGTTTCTCTTTATTTGCGGAGTCTACCCAAGCTAAAGAATATCTATTGGAATCCTCTACGCTTTCCATGTCTAAAGATATTCAATGTAATCGAATGTCCAAATCTGAAAAAGCTTCCATTGGATTCTCAAAGTGGCATACATGGTGAAAATAGACTCGTCTTAGGATACAGAGAGGAAAGTTGGATTGAAGGTGTTGAATGGGAGGACGAAGCTACAAAAACTCGCTTCTTATCTTCATGAAAATTGGTATAATTTCTCGTATTATCTTATTTCTTTTCATATGATTTTTTTTCTTCGGGATATGAACCGCTTCCATTTTCTTATGCATCTGTCTTTTTGTTTATGGTACATGTTCAGAGTGTTTCTTGGAAATATAGCGAGGAGGAGGATTCAAGCGACGAGGAAGTTGAAGATGTCATTTGCCTTTAATCAAAAGAGAAGCTTTTCTTTCTCTTCTCTTCTCTGTCTCTCACTCTCTCAAATCTCTACCACTCATTGTGTGTTGCTGTCTGTGTGCTTTTTTCTGTCTTATTTTTTATCAACATTTATACAATGGTTACGTTTGAAGTCGATTGTAATGTTTTCATATGCCATATACATTGTTTCAGTGCGTACACAAACCAGTTAGCTGGTCTTATGCAGGATATGCAAGCACCTTTTTATTCTTGTCCCATATAATATTATATATTTGCCAACACGATGATCAATGAATTATGTTTACTATAATGATCTAATATAATAGTCAGATGGGGGAGGGAGTCTATCAAGTAAGCTGGAAAATTGATTTGATTATATTGGGAGGTTAGCGTATCAAGTCTACTTGATTTGAAAGTATTGAGACTGCAGAGGTTCTGGTGTTTCATTAGATCTCAACACGGTGGAGGAGTTACAAGTCTTGGCAAGATTAGAGATATTAACCATAGGAATTAGGTTATATGATTCAGGTTTGGTTCAGTTCTCAAGCTCTCATAGGATGATGAGCTGTACACGAAATAGAAGCTTTCATCTTTATTTTACAATATACAAAGAGAAATCATGGTTAGCTTGAGCAACCAAGTGATGATGATCTTCCCATTCATCTCTATACGTCTCCGGATTCTCCATCTTCCTCATGAAACTCATCAAGAACATCTCTTTCCTATATTCCTCTGTTCCTGAGCACCCATATTCTGAAGCCAACCAATCATTGTACTCAAACTGTGACAAAAAGAACAACACACACCAAAAATTACAAATAAATCTGTGTCCGTGTTGGCTTTCAACATGTTAAGAGACTCTTGCTTACATGGTTGATGCCCAAAGAGTGAGTATATCGCTTAGGAACCCCTTCCCCTTCAAGTCTTGCATACAAGGTTTCGATTTCCATTAACATATCTTCCTTTGAAGGAAGCATGATCCGACGAGACAAAACACCCGCAATCCACTTGCTTTGCAGCTCAAACATAGGAAACGGTAGAGGAGATAACCTGCAAAAAAATCCAAACTTGTTTATAGACTTCAAAATCCGAACCGTAACAAGCAGATAACCAAAGCTATGCCGATTTAGAGCTTTTGTACCTTACATGGTATCCCGGCGAAGGAGAGCCACGGCGCTAATAGTGGAGGGAAGATGTGTTTGTACAATGGACTAACACAGTTATCATCTACAGTAACACTTCCATTGGTATCAAGAAATCTTGCAGATACGCTAGAACTTCACCGTGACTCGGGAACCTCCTCGGAACTCTGGATTCGCCGGATCGGACCATGAATGGGAAGTCTCTGAATCCCATACATTCTCGATGAAGGTTAGTTCGGAGAGAGCCATAGACGCTCGAGTGAACGACGATTCAGGTCGGATCGACGCTTAACGGATCCGACTCGACATTATCGGTGTAGATCCAAGTTCCTCCCACCTTTCTGCCTCTCGAAGACGACGACAGAGTGACCTTCCCGTCGAAGCTCTCTCGCTGCCACTAGTCCGGCGGCTCCAGCTCTGATTACGGCCACGTGGCGTGATTTGATTGATGGTGCCATTTTTTAAGAGATTATGAATGATTCTTGGGTCACTCACTCAAGCCATGGCGATTCTGTCGTCAAAGTGGCCCACCTAAGATTATTAACGTTTCTATCCAAACCGGAACTAAACCGTATAAACTTGAACAGAGCACGTTTGTTTTTAATCTGTTGGTGTATCGGATAGTTAAGCTTAACCAATATCTCTTTCCCAGAAAAATTAATTTTGAGTCTATTTCTAGGACAAAAACGTAAAAATAGTTCATTTTAGAGATTTGTCTTTATCAATATCATGAAGAAGAAGAGTAGCACGTGGCATATATGCTGTTGTTCTTCGATCTCTAAGGCATTTTCATATGGTTATATATGGTTAGTTATACTCTTAGTGGCAAATTTATTGTTAACTGTTGATAATCAAAGCCAGAGAGAAGTGGGCGTGTCTCTCGAGTTATCTTATATGATCAAATACCTAAATTGTCAGTGGAAAATAAAATTTTGATGCATTACTCAAGAAGGTTGTTAAGATGTGTATATTCTTTGTTGATGCTAGCTGTTTAGGATCTATCGCAGAATCAAAATCTCTCTGAATCGTAGGAGAATGATGCTTTTAACTGTAATGTTATTTGCAATCTCTTCCTGAATATATTTTACTTGTCAATCACAAAAAAAGAGAGGTAATCAAGAGATCATGAATTCATTTATTTATTTATTTTTAATTAGGGTAAGTGCTACGTAGGAGCTAAAATTATACACTACTTATGACTATTTATAACTATGCATATCCTTGCGTGGCCAAGAAGTTATCCTGAGTCGGAAACCTCCTCAGATGTATTCGACGGCGAGCCGGGTCAACGCTTAACGGATCCGGGTTGACATGATTGAGGTTTCTGTTTCTGGACAGGCTCTTGAAGACGACGACCCAGTGACTGTGACGTTCCCGTCGACGCTCCGGCGGGTGATATTAGAAGCGTGGTGGGATTTGGGTTTTACGTGAGTCTCAAGTTTTCTTCTTCAGTCAACAACAAGGGGATGCCCATCTTTGCAGATGTCCCACCAAAGTCAACAACCGTTATTTTGGAAATTAATTATCAACGAGATTCTCAAGTGTACTTTTCCTGCGGTTAGCCATGGAGAGACTTTGTGAATTGAGATTAGTATGTCCCACCAAAGTGTACAACCAAGTGTGTGATGGAAATCAAATAAGTACAATTTCCAAGAAAATTCAATGATTTGGACTCACTCGATCGAAGAATTGTGGACGAGAAAGAAAGTCTTCTCTTCGATTATTCTCTGCTTCTTCTCTAGTTTTGATCAGATCAGTAAAATTCTCAAATCTAAGATCTCTCTTCCTTTCTGCATCTCTTTCTCCATACCTTGTGATCCTTGTATCAATAAAATTTCTAACTGGCTTGACGAGAAAGTAGCTTGTATACATAACCTGGAGAAGAATCTCACGGCTCTGGTGACATCCATGGAAGAGCTCAAGGCTAAGCGTGATGATCTGTCAAAAAGGGTCACAAGAGGGGAGGATAGAGGTCAGCAAAGGCTTGCCGAAATCGAGGTATGGCTTAATAGAGTTGCAAGTATTGAAAAAAGAGTCAGTGATCTTCTTAGTGCTAGAGATGATGAGCTTCAAAAGCTGTGTCTTTGTGGGTTTTGCTCTAAGAGTTTAAGATCGAGTTATGGTTACGGGAAAAAAGTTTTCTTGACGTTAAAGGAGGTTGAGACACTCCATAGTAGAGAATTTGAAGTGATTGTTGAGGAAGCTCAAACACCTCGGATGGAAGAAAGACCTCTTCAACCCACAATTGTTGGTCAAGAAACGATGCTTCAAAAGGCATGGAAACATCTCATGGAAGATGGAGTTGGAATGATGGGTTTGTATGGTATGGGCGGAGTAGGGAAGACCACACTTCTCACACAGATCAACAATAAGTTCAGCGACGTAAGTAGTGGATTTGATTTTGTGATATGGGTCGTGGTGTCTAAAGAGTTACATGTAGAGAAGATTCAAGATGAAATTGCTGGGAAAGTTGGTCTTGATGGATTTTTGTGGGAGATAAAAGATAAGAATAAAAAAGGCGTACGTTTGTACAATTTCTTGAAGAAAAAGAGATTTGTGTTGTTTTTAGATGACATATGGGAGAAGGTGGATTTAACAGAGATTGGAGTCCCGTTTCCAACAACACAAAACGGATGCAAAGTTGCCTTCACCACTCGTTCCCAAGAAGTATGTGATCGGATGGGGGTTGAAGACCCAATGGAAGTCCAATGTTTAGCGGACAATGAAGCATTTGATTTGTTCCAAAAGAAGGTTGGACAAAGAACATTAGGAAGCCATCCGGAGATCCCTGAACTTGCAAGAATAGTTGCTAAAAAATGTTGTGGCCTACCATTGGCACTCGATGTCATAGGGGAGACCATGTCATGCAAGAGGACGATACAAGAATGGCGTCACGCGATAGATGTTTTGACTTCGTACGCTATAGAGTTTTCTGGTATGGAAGATAAGATCCTTCTCCTTTTGAAGTATAGCTACGATGACCTTAAGGGTGAGGATGTTAAATCATGTTTGTTGTATTGCGCTTTGTTTCCAGAAGATTATAATATTGATAAAGAAGAATTGATAGACTACTTGATAGGCGAAGGTATTATAGATGGAAGTGAGGGTATAGAGAGGGCTGAGAACAAGGGGTATGAGATAATTGGTGATCTTGTCCGTGCATCCTTGTTGATGGAAGAAGTTGGAACAGAACAAGTGCATATGCATGATGTTGTTCGCGAAATGGCCTCGTGGATTGCATCTGAACTGGGAAGAGAAAAGGAGGCTTTCATTGTGCATGCAAGTGTTGGGTTAAGTGAAATTCCAAAGGTTAAAAATTGGAATGTTGTGAGAAAGATGTCACTGATGAAGAATAAGATTCGCAATCTCGATGGCAGTCCTGAATGTCTCCAACTCACAGCTTTTCTCATGCAACATGTGGGCGTGTTGTGGCATTGAGAGAAGTGGGCGTGTCTCTCAAGTTGTCTTATATGATTAATACCTAAATTGTCTGTGGAAAATAACATTTTGATGCATCACTCAAGAGTTGCTGAGCATGTGCATAATCTTTGTTGATACTAGGTGTTTTGGATCTATCGCAGAATCAAAATCTCTATGAATTGCAGGAGAAGGAATGCTTTAAAGTGTAATGTTATTTATGATATTTGATAAATGCGACACTGATCTTTGAATGTTTCAAGGATACGCTAATTATTATGACTTTGCATCTCCTTCCTTGGCCAAGAAGTTATCCCTACGTCGGAAACCTCATCAGATCTCTGTATTCGAAGATGCCGGGTCGGATCAGGTCTACACTTAACGGATCCGGGTTTACATGATCATGATGGATGTTTCTGTCAAAGCTCTGGTGGATTTGGGTTTTACGTGAGTCTCAAGTTTTCTTCTTCAGTCAACAATGGATACTATATCATTATGTCCCACCAACGTCAACAACCGTTATTATGGAATTAATTATCAAAGGAAGTTAATTATCAGGAATTCAGGAGATGAGAGGTTCAATTAATTATCAACGAAGATACTCAAAGTGTTCTTCTTGTTCCGTGATTAGTAGTATGTCCCACCAAAGTCAACAACCAAATGTGTGAATATGAGAATTATGGAAATCAATAAGCACAAATTTCCAAGAAAAATCAGTGATTTGGACCCACTCGATCGGAGGATTGTGGAGGAGAACGAAAGACTTATCTTCAGACTTCAATTATTTTTGCATCTTCCTCTGGTTTTGCTTAGATCAATAAAATTTCTCAAATCTAGATCTCTTTTCCTTTCAGCAAAATGGGCAACCCTTTCTCGATACCTTGTGATCCGTGTATAAATAAAATCTCTAACTGGATTGACAGAAAGTAGGTTATATACATAATCTAGAGGTGAATCTCACGGCTCTGGTGACACCATGGAAGAGCTCAAGGCTAAGCGTGATGATTTGTCAAGAAGGGTCACAAGAGAGGAGGATAGAAGGTCAGCAAAGGCTTGCCGCAATCGAGGTATGGTTTAATAAAGTTGCAACTATCGAAAAAGAAGTCAGTGATCTTCTTGTGCTAGAGATGTTCAACTTCAAAAGTTGTGTCTTTGTGGGTTTTGCTCTAAGAGTTTAAGATCCAGTTACCGTTACGGGAAGAAGGTTTTCTTGACGTTGAAGGAGGTTGAGGAACTCATAGTAAAGAATTTGAAGTACTGAGCAAGCTCAAACATCCGAGGTGATGGAAAGACAAGTTCAACGTACAATTGTTGGTCAAGAAACAATGCTCGACAAGGCATGGAAACATCTCAAGGAAGATGGAGTTGGTATTATGGGTATGTATGGTATGGGCGGAGTAGGAAAAACAACGCTTCTCATGCAAATCAACAATAAGTTCAGTGAAGAGAGGTGTGGATTTGATTTTGTGATTTGGGTTGTGGTGTCTAGAGAGTTACATGTAGAGAAGATTCAAGATGAAATCGCTCAGGAAAATTGGTCTTGGTGGAGTGGAGAAAAGCCAAAAGGCCGATCTGTTATACAATTTCTTGAAGAAAAAGAGATTTGTGTTGTTTCTAGATGACATATGGCAGAAGGTGGAATTACCTGAGATTGGAGTCCCGTTTCCAACAACGCAAAACGGATGCAAAGTGGTATTCACCACTCGTTCCCAAGATGTATGTGCGCGCATGGGGGTTGAAGACCCAATGGAAGTCAATGCTTGGCGAAAATGAAGCATTTGATTTGTTCCAAAAGAAGGTTGGACAAAGAACATTAGGAAGCGATCCGGAGATCCCTGAGCTTGCAAAAAAGTTGCTAGAAAATGTGGTGGCCTACCATTGGCGCTCAATGTCATAGGCGAGACCATGTCATGCAAGAGACGGTGGAAGAATGGCGTCACGCGATAGATGTTTTGAATTCGTACGCTAGAGTTTTCTGGCATGGAAGATAAGATCCTTCCGCTTTTGAAGTATAGCTACGATAATCTTAAGGGGAGGATGTCAAATCATGTTTGCTGTATTGTGCTTTATTTCCAGAAGATGAGAAAATCTGATAAAGAATTGATAGACTACTTGATAGGCGAAGGTATTATAGATGGAAGTGAAGGTATAGAAAGGGCTGAGAACAAGGGGTATGAGATAATTGGTGATCTTGTTCGTGCATCTTGTTGATGGAAGAGGAGAGGATGGAACAAGAGAAGTGGTGCGTATGCATGATGTTGTTCGCGAAATGGCATTGTGGATTGCATCTGAATTGGGAAGAGAAAAGGAGGCTTTCATTGTGCATGCAGGTGTAGGGTTAAGTGAAATTCCAAAGGTTAAGAATTGGAACAGTGTGAGAAGATGTCACTGATGAAGAACAAGATTCGCAATCTAGCTGGCAGTCCTGAATGTCCGAACTCACAACTTTTCTCATGCAACGGGGAGATTTGGTAAATATCTCGAGTGAATTCTTCAAGTCCATGCCGAAGCTACAGGTGTTGGATCTATCATTTAATAAAATCTCACCAAAGTGCCGGATGGAGTATCTGATTTAGTTTCCTTGCAATATCTCAACTTGTCACATACTGGTATACGTCATCTCCCTAAGGGTCTACAAGAGTTGAAAAAACTCATCACTTGGATCTCGGTTATACACATAGCTTTCGAGTATTGCTGGGATATCAAATCTGCATAATTTGATGATACTGAATTTAGCTGGAAGTGGCTTTTCATGGGATCGCGGCATAGTGGAGGAATTAGAAACCTTGGAGCATTTAGAAATTTTAACCATAGACATCGATGTGTATCCACCTCTGGAGCTATTTTTAGCTCTCATAGGTTGACGAGTTGTACACGATTTCTGGGATCTCGAAATTGGAATCAACTGGAATAGCAATTCCAGTAACCATGAACAAGCTCGTTATTTCAGCATTAGACTGCACTATCTCTGAGATAAAGATGGGAAGTATATGCAACAAAAGCAAGACGGTTTCTCCTCTACACAATCCGAAGAGCCATGCTTCTTGAGCCTCTCCAAGTGTATATAAATTGCAGCCTGAGGGAGCTGACGTTGCTGATGTTTGCTTCAAATCTTAAAGAACTTGAGTTAGGATGCAGATCAACTAGAAGATATAATAAACAAAGAGAAAGCTTGTGAAGTTGGAGAATCAGGGATTGTTCCTTTTGCAAAGCTGGTTTCTCTTGTTGGAGAGTCTACCGAAGCTAAAGAATATCTATTGGAGTCCTCTACGCTTTCCATGTCTAAAGGATTCTGTGTAAGAATTGTCCAAATCTGAAAAAGCTTCCACTGGATTCTCAAAGTGGCATGCATGGTGAAAATGGACTCGTCTTAGATACAAAGGAGGAAAGTTGGATTGAAGGTGTGGAATGGGAGGACGAAGCTACCAAAACTCGCTTCTTATCTTCTTCCAAATTGGTATAATTTTCGTATTCTCTTATTTGTTTTCATATGATTTTTCTTCGGGTGTATGAACTGCTTCCATTTTTTTAATGCCTCTGTCTTTTTGTTTTTGTTACAGTATAGATGATGAGCCACATATAACAGGTATCTCTGATGCAGCTCCTTGGAAGTTGTAGATGCCATTTGCCTTTGTTCCAAAAAGCTTTTCTCTCTTCTCTTCTCTCTAAATCACTATCACTCTGTGTGTGTTGCTCTCTGTGAGTTATATTTTCTTATATGCATCAACATTCATACAATGGTTCCGTTTGAAGTTTTCTGCTGTGTAATATTTTCCGTTGACTTTAATCAAACCAAATTGCTCTATGGATCTCTCTTGTTTGTCTAAAATATGGGAAACTAGTTTGTTTTGGATATGTTGTATGTCAGAAATCTCTCGGAGAATCTACAAGGAATATCAGAGCATTTGCAATCTGATATCACCCCATCGCCGCTGCCGCAATCGTGGACATGAATCATGTTTCATATGCAAATTAGAAAACAAAGTACGATACACACAACACGGGTAATTAGAATACATCATAACAAATTTTTTAAATTCTTAATTTACTGTAACGAAGGTTAAAGAAAGAGAAGTTAGATCCGAATCCTTCAATAAAATTTACAGGAAATTATGAACAATCAGTTATGAAAAAATCATCTTATTTTGATTTTCAGTATTGCTATCTATTTATATAAGATATAGTCGGTAAAGAAATCTAGGTTTTTTTTTTCTTTCCATTTTTTTTTTTAATTCTTACATAACTGTGGTGCATAATATGGTAGTTAGGATTATTATGGTAAATTTATTGAAACCTTCTCACGAGATCAGCCTTGAATACGTCATAATCTTCCCATAATTATTGGACCATACCTCATTGTTGAGGAATCAGTCTCTCCTGAATAGTTTTCTCGTTTCATATACCATTATTTGATAATGATTGGCCAAATAAAGTGACACAGATCAAATAAAAGCAAATGTAATCAAAACATCCATCTTCTAGTTTAAAGCTATAGTAAAATTATTCTGTAATAAATCTGTTTTTGAAGCAAGTCATGCCTAGGCTAGCTCATTGATGCTGGCTTTCTTTCCTCTCTCAGCCTTCTCCTCAAATCATCTGTCTATAACGGAGAACGTGCCGATGCACATAATCCACGATATGTTACCTTGCCATGTAATCAGATAGTCTCAACATCAACACTTTCGAAGACCACCTCGTTCGTTCTCTTTCAACCGGTGAACCACCAAACACGTTACGCACCGAACATGATTGCAGTGTTTCCCACCACATCTCACGATCTTTTTCTTCCGATATTGCTACAACAACAGAAACGAAAACACTATTAAGCGTGTAAAGAAAGGAAGAGATCCACCAAAGTCAGGCTACGTTACATTTGTTCTCGTGAGACAACCCATAAAAGAAATCATCATTCTCGTGAATGGTTTAGAAGAAAAGATGAGATATGGACTCGAAGAAATTATCTCACCTCTAGGTTGAAGAATTGTGGATTGTTTTGATTTTCATTATTGCTCTATTTATATAAGATATAGTCGGTTAAGAAATCTAGTTTTTTTTTTTTTTTCCAATTTTTTTAGTTTTTACATAATTATGGCGCGCAATATAGTAGTTAGGATTATTATTATCGTTAAGTATTTTAATTAGAAACATAAATCGTGACATTTAAAAAAAAGGAAATAATGAAGATTTTAAAAAAAGATTTTTATTAAGGGTAGTTGGGTAATCAACCAGCTGAGAGTTAATGTGGTGCCTCTAAACGAAATTTTCACTTCGCAAATAATATATTAGATATCAGAGCATTTGCAATCTGAAGCATTGATATACGAATATTAATATAGTTTGTACTTTGTACATTGATCAATAAACGCATTGATCAAATCTTATTTGATTTTACATAATCTCATCTTTTGGAGAAATCTTGATAAGCTTGAGCAACCAAGTGATGATGATCTTCCCATTCATCTCTATACGTCTCCGGATTCTCCATCTTCCTCATGAAACTCGTCAAAAACATCTCTTTCCTCCACTCCTCTGTTCCTGAGCACCCATATTTGTGAAGCCAACCAATCATTGTACTCAAACTGTGACAAAAAGAACAACACACACCAAAAATTACATATTAATCTGTTTCCGTTTGGCTTTCAACATGTTAAGAGACTCTTGCTTACATGGTTGATGCCCAAAGAGTGAGTATATCGCTTAGGAATCCCTTCCCCTTCAAGTGTTGCATACAAGTTCTTGATTTCCATTAACATATCTTCCTTTGAAGGAAGCATGATCCGACCCGACAAAACACCCGCAATCCACTTGCTTTGCAGCTCAAACATAGGAAACGGTATAACCTGAAAAAAATCCAAATTTGTTTATAGACTTCAAAATCCGAACCGTAGCAGCAAGATAACAAAAGCTATGCCGATTTAGAGAAATGTGTACCTTACATGGTATCCCACGAAGGAGAGCGACGGTGCTAATGGTGGAGGGAAGATGTGTTTGTACAATGGACCAACACGATTATCATCTACAGTAACACTTCCATTGGTATCAAGAAACGAGAAGTCATACTTATACCTTTTAAAGCAAAAAGGAAAGAGCTTTCTTAAGTTTCAAGAAAAATCAGAGCATAAAGAACATGTGAATCTATCATTACCCAGTGCTATGCATTATCACATGAGCCAAAACCGTTTTCCCATTCTGAAAAACCACAGAACCATTCTCAAGGACACGCTCAATCTGCGTTTGGAGATTCAAGAAAAACATTATTACGGTAAGTAGTACTATACTACTACTCAGGAGCTAAACTCACCATTGAATGCATCCAGAGGTTAGGGTGACCAGTTTGTTTGATGTATGTATCAGCTGGATTTGACCAAGAAGCCACATGAACTTCTTTGGCAAATCCAGCAATGTCTCTGCTTATATCATCACCACTTGAAGAGTTCCCAATCAGCACAACAACCTATATAATCCATGCAATGCAGCACAGGCTTCACCATGAATCTTTTGCATAAGAATCTGACAATGATATTGAGTACCTGATCTTTGAAAGGTTGTGGAAGACGATAGTTATGGCTATGCATTAGTTTTCAAATGTTCAAATGAAGTTTCTGTTTTTGAAATGATTTCATAGAATCAATATGTTGAGAATTTACCTGGAATTTCAGCGAGACGAGGTTCAATGTAATGTCCATTACAAACAACGACTGCATCGTAAATCTCATCGCAATGAATTTTCTTCTCCTTCTCTGTAGATTCGATTCTCCATTTTCCGATTCCTTCTCCGCCGTCGATTTTCGCCGCCGGAGAACCACGCACAACAGTCGTCTCGAACCGGATCAGCTCCTCGATGCCAAATTCCTTACCGAAATCCTGCAGATACGCCAGAACTTCACCGTGACTCGGAAACCTCCTCTGATCTCTGGATTCGCCGGATCGGATCGCGAACGGGAAGTCTCTGAATCCCATACATTCTCGAGGAAGGTTAGTTCGGAGAGAGTCATAGACGCTCGAGTGAACGACGATTCGGGTCGGGTCGACGCTTAACTGATCCGACTCGACATGATCGGTGTAGATCCAGGTTCCTCCGACCTGTTTCTGCCTCTCGAAAACGACGACGGAGTGACCTTCTCGTCGAAGCTCTCTCGCCGCCACTAGTCCGGCGGCTCCAGCTCCGATTACAGCCACGTGGCGTGATTTGATTGATGTCGAAGATGCCATTTGGATTTTTGGGTCAAGCCATGGAGATTCGGTAATTAAAATGTAAAATGGATTTTAACCGGGTTTAATGTATGGAAAAATAGGAGAATTTTAGTGTCATGGAGCAATTAGAAACTTTCCTTATGTATAAATTGGAACAGTTTAAAAAAAAAAAAAAAACTTGTTTGTTTCTTGCATGATCTCCTTTACATTCATATTTTTGGTTTTTCTTCCCACTGTGTTTCCCATGTCCCTTTTGATCAAAAACTAAACCAAGTCTTCAGAGACTTGCTAGATTTTCATGTTTTTTTGTAGTTGTGATCTTGTGTTGAGATCAAGATTGATATGGCTGCACTATTTTTCTATGCAACAGTTGAAGCTCAAGGGATCCCAAAACGATATACTCATCAAATGGGGAATGCTCAAGTAAGAAACTCTTGAACTTATGATTTCGTCGCATAAACCGAAAAAGAACAGAACCAAACTAATGTCTTTTGTTGTTGTTTCACAGTTTGAATACAATAATTGGTTGGCTTCACAATGCGGATGCTCAGGAACAGAGGAGTGGAGGAAAGAGATGTATTTGACGACTGGTGTGAGAAAGAGAGCACATCCAGAGACGTATAGAGATGAGTGGGAAGATCATCACTTGGTTTCTCAAGCTTACCAAGATTTCTCTTTGTATGTATCAACCACCAAAAGATCAGATTTTATAAAATCAAATAAGAATATTGAATACTGGTTGTGTAAATGCCTTTTGCTTATGTATTGGAGAAGTTCTTTAAAGGGTAAAATGGCTATATTTTCAACCTTCTTGAGTGATGGATCAAAATGTTATTTTCCACAAGACAATTTGGTATATGATAAAAGCAAAGAGTGTGTTTGATTACACACACAAACACACTTTATTAACTGAAAAAACAAAGCTTTTGATTACACACATTCACTCTGCTTTCGAGATCATTTACAGGTTAAATTGAAACCCATGATGAATGAATCTGACTGTTTTTTTTTTTTATTATGAGTTTTTACAGGAAACATAAAGCTAGTAATAACTCATTCACTCTGTTTTTTTTTGTTTGCTTGCAAAGCCTTGTATTACACCTTTGCTCTGTTTATGAATTCAAAATCTGAAAACTCATCACCTAAACAGATAAAGAAGCTTGTACCTCCAATAGTAAGTCCAATTCGTGTTTTTTTGTGTGTGTGTGTGTGTGTGTGGGCATATCAATTAGAGGAGGATTACTACAATCCATGTTCCATATTAAATGATTTTTCTTGTTTTTTTTTTTATTTTCTAATGATCTAAATTTGTCAAACTTACGAATTTTGAATGTTGTTGTATTAAACAACACTCTCAAATCACATGGTACCTAAAAAAATGTGAATTTTTCAGACAAATGAAAAATATTTCAAGTATTTATAAGAGTTTTTCCTTAATAAAAAGACAAAATGGGTTTTGTGGTCTTACTAGCCTATGTTGGGGCGACCGAGGAGTCAAATATGATTCTTAAAGCAGTTTCATCCACCGGTTGGGATTGGAAAGATTTACGCCAGGAGGTTATATCGAATATTGCTATTGACTCATAAGTTGGATATTTCAGAAAATGTATTGATCTCATATTGTATTGGTGGGATTATGAAAATGCTCTGGGAGGAAATGGTTGCAGTGAAGAAACATCTTCACCTTGATACCATTCAACGCCTGAAGCAAACTCGCAAGAGCTAAAACATACTAGTATTGGGTTTATTCCTGCAGATCATATCGGATTTAAGGCTAGGGATGGCAAAATCCGTATAAGTTGATCAATATTTCAAATAAGTTGTTTGCAAAACATAAACTACAAACTGTGAGCACTAAACCAAGTTAACGGAAAGGTGAATATAAAAACACTTTAGTATGAGTCTCTCACTTTAATCAAGGTGTGTAACTAACGTTCTAAATTATCACGGAAACCAGATATACACTAGTAAATCAAACCGTATATCCGAATACTTTACAAGTTCTAAATTACAACATAAACAAAATATACATAAGTAAAACAAATAAATCCGAATACTTAACAATAACCTTTTGTTGGCCAAAAAGAAGTTAAAATTAATATACTGAATTTTGTAGTAATACGGGACATGAGATAGGGAGTGATCAATATTGGTAATGGCGAACATGTGTAACAAAAGATAATTTTGATGAAAATTTACTTGTAATATGCTGAATTTTTGCTTTTTCATATTTCTTCCATCTATCTTTGACAGAGAGGGCTCCCCTGTCTGTGCTAAGCTTTTCTTGTCTCTTTTTTTAATCCATATTTTCACGTTTTTTGTTTATTTCCTGGTGAGCACATATATTTCTTGTCTCTTTTACTCCCGAGGTATTCGAGGCAAACGCTTCTGCCCTTGATGCTAGAGGATTGGACAAAGTAAAAAAGAATTGAGGTCTACAATCCAGAGCTTTGAAATGCCTATTCAAAGGCACTCTTTCGACGTGTGGCCTCTATGATCAAGACTTGGATAAGGTATGTATTTTGTAGGTTAAATCTCTGTTAGATTGTTGACATACATAGGCTCTTAGGATCATGCGCTTCATTGGGTTTTATTGCATCAAACAACTTTTTAATGGTTAAAAGTTTAAACAGATAGAGACCAAAACGTGGGGCTAGCTTTTGTAACTTTTGGTGTGTTTCATAATTTATTTATTCAAATTTTATCTCATAAATTGATATTTGGATATATTTATTTTTAGTTACAAAATTTCTCACAAATCTCTGAAAACAGTTTTTTTATATACTTTGTTAATGAAATCCTAATTTTCCAGTTACCTTTAAATAATTTGTATAAATCATTATTCCAGTTACCTTAGATTTTGAATGATTTTTATAAATAATAGATCTAATAAGAGGTGATTTGGAAATAAATTGAAATCCTCCCAAATAACTAGTTAAATAAGTCCCTTAGTTGTTTGAAATTTATTTTATTATTTTTCTATTTTTTTTCATACATTTTAAATTAAGATTATGTGTTAACATATATGTCATCATCCAATTAGTACTAGACATATATCACAAACTAATATATTTTTCACTTTTATGATAAACTAGATTAGGTCCCGCGTACACGCGGGTTTATTAAACAAAATTTGATCACTTTTAGAATTCCTGATATGAAATAGAAAAACTTACGTGTGTCTAAATCTAATCGACTCATTAATTTATGAAACTTTGATTATTCCGATGATGAAATCTTTATTTTTAATATTGTTTTACATAAGAAAAAATGAAAACTAAACTATTTAATATTAGAATATCAGTCCATTATAAAATATTCTTTTTAATATTTTAGTTCTTGATAATTATTTTGTCGGTTCTCTATTTATATTGTTTCTTTTTCAATTTTTTTTTTGCCTCTAACCATTATAAATTTTCATTTTCATTATTAGTTAGTTGTTTTACAATTATTTTATTAGTTTATTTATTTATATTACTCCATTTTTCCAATTTTCTTTTATTGATACATGTCATCACCTGATCAAATATTAGACATGATTTTTTATTTCTTAATGAGAAAGAAACTATTTTAAATATAACTTGTTATATATTGTTTTTTGTTCCTTTTCTTAATGGGAATATATTTTTATTCCTTTTCTTACTGGATGTAATATTTGTTTAATTATTTCATAATGTTTTTCTGTTTTTTCGGTTTTTTTCCTTTTCATAATAGGATTATATTTTTTCTTTACTTTTCCAGTTTTCCTAATGGATGTAATATTTTTTCTAAAATTGGTTGTTTCCTTTTTTCTGATTTTTTTTTTTTTTTTTCTGATTTTTCCTAATGTACTAATATGATTGTATTTATTACATTATTTTGAATTTAATATGTGTTTAGATAATACAAATTTGATGAATGTGAAACCTTTTTCTATAAGTATATGACAAATATGATTTTTCTTTTAACTCTAATAGATAATTTTAGCTTTATATAATAAGATTGATATAAAAAAAAATTAAAAAAATATTGATTAGAATACAGTAATAACTTTTTCCTTTCTATGATTTTGTCCAATTATAAAACTGGATAAATGGACAATGGGAAATTAATAAATTAGACTACTGTAAAAATTTCTTCTTATTACTTGGTTAGTTACTTGATGATTATTTTGTTAATTTATTATTTTTAACTAAGTTTATGTGCTTACTTTTCCCTTTAATTATTAATTAATCTATAAATTATACTATGTGTCAAAATAATCTTACGTGTCGTACTTGTTTTTATATAAAAAGGATACTGTATCTCTCTCATCTTGATCTATAATAACTGGTTAAAGACCTAACTGGCCGTTCATCTAGATTAAAGACCTAACTGGTTTTGAATCTTGAATTTTGTTTAGGGTTTAAAGTCTTCTCGAACGATGATAGACCTTAAGGCGGCGACGGAGTGGCAGGCGGATATTGCAACATGGGTCTTGTGGGACATAAGCAGGTGTCCTGTTCCAGCTGACGTTGATGCTCGACGTTGATGCTCGTCGTGTGGGTCCGTTTATAAGACGGGCGTTGAAGAGTTTAGGTTACAACGGTGATCTCACCATCACTGCCATTGGCATACTATCACAAGTCCCTATTGACGTCCTTCGAGCCCTCTCTTCCACTGGGATCAGCCTTCATCACGTCCCCACCATGTGTAAGTGTTTTAGATTCAACTCTCTTTACCTTTTTGTTTTTGTTTGGTGTGTTTCTATAAGAGTCTTAAGTATTTTAGTTTTTTTCTGGAACAGATAACAAATCTATTATGACTAGTGTGTACATGTGGAAGTCGGATAATCCGCCTCCGGCTAATGTCATGCTCATATCCCTTCAGAGGATCTTCGGTCAGTTTATTGCCGATCTATCGGAGAAATACTACGTTCTTGGCTCAAAAGTTCCATATGATCGTCAACTAGAGCCCACTGTCTTCGCTAGGCGTGCAGGGTGCTTCCTCTGGGAAAGCTTACTCGCAAGCTTACGTGCAGGTGTGTTCCTCTCTCTCTCTCTCTCGCTCTCTCTCAAACTCACACACACACACACCAAATTAAGCTCTTTTTTGTTTTTTGTTTTGTTTTCTCCAACAGAGGCCAAGAAGGATGCAGTGGAACAACGGGTAAATCTACATTTTATTGCTCTGGATGCTGTCTTGGTCTCTTAAGGCTTTGAAAGTTTCACCAAGCATATCCTCAGTAAAGAACATGCACTTGATGTAAGCATCTATCCCCAAAAGAAACCTTGTCATTGTCTAACTACATATTTGATTCTTTCCCTTTCTCACTTGTTAATCTTCTCTTTTGCTTGTCAAGCAGGAGTTGGATTATTACCCTGGGGGAGTTGAGGCTGGCAATGAATCTCGTGCTCGCAAGGAGGATGCTGCTGCCATACTAGCAAGGCTACAAGGTTTAGAGAGGCCAGAAGACTTGAAGAAGAAGAAGAAGAAGCCAAGTACAAGAAACAAAGACTTGAAGATCCTTATTATGATGAAGAATATGACTATGAAGCAGAAGCAGAGTAGCGTGTGGGGTAATGGGATCTTGTTCTTCTCTAAGTCATTTTCATATTGTTAAATATGGTTTGTTTTACTCTTAGCGGCAGATTTACTGTTAACTGATAATACCTTGTCGCTAGTGCTTATTCATTACATTAGACTTGATGCTCTGTTGATTCTGAGGTACACCACCTTTATATAAAATTAACTTACCGTATAGTTTTATATATGATTCTCCTTGGTTATACCAAATATCATCTTTTAAAACCAAAAAAAAAAAAGCTTATTGCAACAACCAAAATGTGTGAACGTGAGAATTATGGAAATCAAATAAGCCAAAATTTCCAAGAAAAGTCAGTGATTTGGACTCACTCGATCGAGAATTGTGGACGTGAAAGAAAGTCTTATCTTCAATTATTCTCTGCATCTTCTCTCGTTTGCTCAATCTCAAAATCTCAAAATCTCAGATATTCTTTCTTTCTGCAAAATGGGGAATTTCCTCTCTTTCTTAGGTCCGTGTATAAGTCCAATCTCTCAATGGCTACAAGAGAAAGGAATTTCTATTCAAAATCTCGAGAATAATCTTGTGACTTTGGAGACAGCCATGGAAGAGCTCAGGGCTAAGCGTGATGATTGTCGACAAGGGTCACACGAGAGGAGAAAGAAGGTCGGCAAAAGCTTGCTACAACCGAGGTATGGCTTAAGAGAGTTGCGACTATCGAAAAAAATGTCAGTGATCTTATTGGCCGTAGAGAAGATGAACTTGCAAGACTGTGTCTTTTTGGGTTTTGCTCTAACAGTTTAATATCGAGTTATCGTTACGGGGAAAAGGTTTCCTCGACGTTGCAGGAGGTTGAGGAACTTCTGAGTAAACAATTTGGAGACGTTTGTGGGCAAATTCAAATATCCAAGGTGGAGGAAAAACAAGTTCAACAGATAATTGTTGGTCAAAAAACAATGGTCGATGATGCATGGAAACATCTCATGAAAGATGGAGTTGGTACTATGGGATGTATGGTATGGGCGGAGTTGGGAAAACAACACTTCTCAAGCAAATCAACAATAAGTTCATTGAAGAAAGGTGTGGATTCGATTTTGTGATTTGGGTTGTGGTGTCTAAAGAGTTACATGTAGACAAGATTCAAGAATATCGCTGAGAGAATTGGTCTCGCTAAGAGAAATGGTCTCGGTGGAGAGGATGGAAACAAAAAGACAAGAGCCAAAAGACCGATGTTTTATTCAAATTCTTAAGGAAAAAGAATTTGTGTTGTTTCTAGATGACATATGGGAGAAGGTGGATTTACAGAGATTGGAGTCCCGTTTCCAGCACCAGAAAACGGATGCAAAGTAGTCTTCACCACTCGTCGCCAAGACGTATGTAAGCGCATGGGTGTTGAAGACCCGATGGAAGTCAAATGCTTGGCGGAAAAGGAAGCATTTGATTTGTTCCAAAAGAAGGTTGGAGAAAGAACATTAGGAAGCGATCAGGAGATCCCTGAACTTGCAAAAGACATTGCTAGAAAATGTGGTGGCCTTCCATTGGCGCTCAATGTCATAGGAGAGACCATGTCATGCAAGAAGACGGTGGAAGAATGGCGTCACGCGAAAGATGTTTTGGCTTCGTACGCTATAGAGTTTTTCTGGCATGGAAGATAAGATCCTTCGCTTTTGAAGTATAGCTACGATAACCTTAAGGGTGAGGATGTCAAATCATGTTTGCTGTATTGTGCTTTGTTCCCAGAAGATTATGAGATTGATAAAGAGAACTTATAGACTACATGATATGCGAAGATATTATCAATGGAAGTGATGGAATAGAAAGGGCTGAGAACAAGGGGTATGAGATAATTGGTGATCTTGTTCGTGCATCTTTGTTGATGGAAGAGGCTGAGAAGTATGGCACAAGAAGTGCGTATGCATGATGTTGTTCGCGAAATGGCCTTGTGGATTGCATCTGAATTGGGAAGAGAAAAGGAGGCTTTCATTGTGCATGCAGGTGTAGGGTTAAGTGAAATTCCAAAGGTTAAGAATTGGAACACTGTGAGAAGGATGTCACTGATGAAGAATAAGATTCACAATCTCGGTGGCAGTCCTGAATGTCTCGAACTCACAGCTTTTCTCATGCAACAGGGAGATTTGGTAAATATCTCGAGTGAATTCTTCAAGTCCATGCCGAAGCTACAGGTGTTGGATCTATCATTAATAAAAATCTCACCAAAGTGCCGGATGGAGTATCTGATTTAGTTTCTTTGAAGTATCTCAACTTGTCAGTTACAGGTATCCGTCATCTCCCTAAGGGTCTACAAGAGGGGCGGACCTACATGAGAAGGAGGGTGGTCACCTGACACCCCTAAAATAATTATATATTTAAGTTTTCAGCTAATACATCAGCGTTAACACAGCTTAGTTGGTTAAAATCTCCTTATCTGATAACCAAGGTTCGAATCCCTCCACTGACACCTAATTAAAATTTTGAAGGAAGTTTTTTTTCATGGGATCGCGGCATAGTGGAGGAATTGGAAACCTTGGAGCATTTAGAAATTTTAACCCTAGAAATCCATCGTCCACCACATCTGGAGCTATTTTTTAGTTCTTACAGGTTGACGAGTTGTACACGATATTTGGGGATCTCGGAATTGGAATCAACTGGAATAGCAATTCCAGTAACCATGAACAAGCTGCGTTATTTCGGCATTAGGAACTGCACTATCCCTGAGATAAAGATGGGAAGTATATGCAACAAAAGCAAGACGGTTTCTCCTCTACACAATCCGAAAGAGCCATGCTTCTTGAGCCTCTCCAGCGTGAATATAAGTGATTGCAGATGCCTGAGGGAGCTGACGTTGCTGATGTTTGCTTCAAATCTTAAAAAACTCTACGTTGGCAAAGCAAATCAACTAGAAGATATAATAAACAAAGAGAAATCTTGTGAAGTTGGAGATTCAGGGGTTGTTCCTTTTGCAAAGCTGGTTTCTCTTTGGCTGGAGAGTCTACCGAAGCTAAAGAATATCTATTGGAATCCTCTACGCTTTCCATGTCTAAAGAAGATCTTTGTAGAAGATTGTCCAAATCTGAAAAGACTTCCACTGGATTCTCAAAGTGGAAACGGACTCGTCATAAATTGCAGTGAGAAGAGTTGGATTGAAGGTGTGGAATGGGAGGACGAAGCTACAAAACTCGCTTCTTATCTTCATGAAAATTGGTATAATTTCTCGATTTCTCTTATTTGTTTTCGTATGATTTTTCGCTTCAGGTTGTGAACTTTCTATTTGTTTCTGTTACAGTGTAAGTACGGATCGTAGCCACAAGGCGTACCAGGTTTATCTTCTGATCCAGCTTGTTGGAAGTTGAAGATGCCATTTGCCTTTCATCCATATATAATCTCTCTTCGCTCTAAAATCACTACCACTCACCGTGTGTTTCTCTATGTGAGTTTGTTTCTTTTCTTATTTGCATCAACATTTATACAATGGTTACTTTTGAAGTTGATTGGAATGCTTTCCGCTGTGTAATATTTGATGTTGTCTTTAATAAAACCCGATTGGTCTCTGTATATCTCTTGTTTGTCTGAAATATGGAAAGTTGTATCTCTCTCTCTATCGATATCGTGTGATCTGTGTGCAAATCAAGTCCTTCATGCATCGGAGGGCGATAATATTCGCAATCTCGAGGAGAAACTCAAGTCTTTGGAGACAACCATGGAAGTGCTCGGTGCAAGGCGGGATGATTTATATAAAAAATGGTGGATCGAGAGGAGGATAAAGGTATGGTTTACTATAGTTGATACCATTGAAAGCCTAGTCTGAGACCAAGTTATCGTTATGGTACCTATGGAAGCTAGTTTTTTGGACCTGTTGAATAACAGAAATCTCTTGGAGTTGACAGAAGAGAAACAGAGCTGGTTTCATTGCAGTATCTAAACATGTCAAAAAAAATATATACAATGTCTGAGTCTCAGCTTACAAGAGTTGAAGAAGTTGATTTACTTGAATTTGAACTTCACATGAAACCTTTCGAGTATCGATTGGGGTATCAAGTCTACTTGATTTGAAAGTATTGAGATTGTGAGGTTCTGGTGTTCCATTAGAGATATTATCCATAGGAATTAGTTATATGATTCAGGTTTGGTTCAGTTCTTAAGCTCTGATAGGATGCTTTCATCTTTATTTTACAAAATCTAATATTTTGGTTGATATATACAAAGAGAAATCTTGACAAGCTCGAGCAACCAAGTGATGATGATCTTCCCATTCATATCTATAAGTCTCCGGTTCTCCATCTTCCTCATGAAACTCGTCAAAAACATCTCTTTCCTCCATTCCTCTGTTCCTGAGCACGCAATTTGTGAACCAGTGATGATGTGTTCGTGTTGTTGCTGCTCTGTTTTGTGAATTAGAAAGGAAAAAAAGCAGAGCAATAAGGATCTAAAATACGGAATTTCCATTTTACTAATTTAGTAGTAACAAATTTTCCCTTCAAGAAAACAACATATTTAATTAGTTATCTAGAACTTTAGATTCCACGTTGAAAAAGGAAATTTTTTTTTTCTTTTTAAAGCGGAAGATGTCTTTTTGTATTATATAAAAGAGTACATGGCAAGTTACAAACCCTAATTTTTATTTGACATGATTTGGTAGAGGAGATACTCTCTAGGGTTCCGATAACTTCTTTGAGAGAGGTGAGGTCCACATGCAAAGCATGGAACGATTTAACCAAAGTTCACAGCTTTACAGAGAAGCAATTGAGTAAAACAGCCAAAGGGTTTCTGATGATCATGATTTATGGTCGTGTGGTTAGTTTAACAAGTATTAATCTCCATGGAATCCATAACCACGAAGACTCGGTTGATGCATCTGCAAAGAAGATAGGTAACTTCTTTAATCAAGTCGTGATAAATAACGTCTTTCACTGTGACGGCTTATTGTTATGCCGCACAAGAGACTCCAAGCTTGTGGTATGGAACCCGTATTTGGGGCAAGTCAGGTGGAACCTATTAGATGTGATGAGAGTGTTTGATGGGAAGAAGTATTATTGACTCTCATGATTATAAGCTTTACGATACATTGATATATATAGTGAAAGGATTTCCTAAACTAAGAGATATACAAATATCTAAATAGTTAATACAATATATTTACTAATAATAACATGATCATCTAGATCCTTCTATACGCCCCCTCAAGCTCAAGGTGGTAATGGAGTGTAACGGAATAGAAAGCTTGAGATTGACTTGAATATATGGTGATGGCGCTGAAAATGGAGACATGGTCCTCGGCAGTATGTTACCTAGGAGGAAGAAGAACACTTTTTTTTTTTTTTTTTTTTTTTTTTTTTTTTTAAGAAGAAGAAAAAAGTAAGAAGATCATAGAAAAGGAGAACCGAGAAAAAGGAAGAGGTAAAGAGATGGAATCAATTTTTTTTTTTTTTTTTTTTTAACAAAAATAAAAAGAAGAAATGAATCTAGAAGCACTTTGGCTTAAGGAAACGAAAACAATAAGATTTTTATAGAGAAGTAGACGAAGAAATGAGAAGAAAACAAGAAAATCAATTTTTTTTTTTTTTTCTTTTAAGAAACCCTAAGGTTTTGAGAAGCACATGGCTTGAATTGAGAAGAGCGAGTCATTCTCAGAAAATGATTCAGAGGTTCATGATGAACTTGAATTTGGAAGCATATAGCTTAAAACACAGAATAAAAAGAATGAAGAAGAAAGAAAGAGTTTTGATTCAGAGATCCATGATAGACTTGAATGAAGGAAGCACTTGGCTTAAAAAAAGTGAAGAAAAGAGTTTGATTGTTAGATCAAAACCCTTGAGGATAACCTGCTCTGATACCATATTAGATGTGATGATATTAGATGTGATGAGAGTGTTTGATGGGAAGAAGTATTATTGACTCTCATGATTATAAGCTTTACGATACATTGATATATATATAGTGAAAGGATTTCCTAAACTAAGAGATATACAAATATCTAAATAGTTAATACAATATATTTACTAATAATAACATCATCATCTAGATCCTTCTATAGAACCAACCAAGAAAAGAATTCTACATGTCGGATAACTACTCTCTTGGATATGATAAGAGCAACAACAACTACAAAATCTAGAGGTTTTTGATTGGTTACGTAGCTAGTACTAACGAACGAATTATTAATTATCACATCTTTAATTTTAAGTCCAATTCATGGAGGGTTATTGGTGTCACTCCCGATAATTGGCATATAGATTATTATCAAGGCAGTATATCTTTGAAGGGAAATACTTACTTTCTTTCTCGGGGAAGATTAGAAGAGAAAAAAAGTTTTTTTGCTCTGTTTTGATTTTACAAGAGAGAGATTTGGACCGCGTCTTTATCTACCGTTTGATTGTGATGTTAGAAACGATATGCAGACTCTATCTTCTGTTAGAGAAGAGCAGATTTCAGTGATACTTATGCGCAAGGATACAAATGTGATGGAGGGTATGGATTACAGATAAGATCGAGCCTGATGCAGCATCTTGGAAGAAGTTCATGGTGGTAAAGGATCAACCAATCCCAGTGGCGGAACTAGGAATAACTTTTACAAGGGTCACAATGAACTAAAATATATATTACATGGGTCAATGATCACATTTTATCACATTTCATCAGATTTTCTATCAAACATAGTGATAATTTAAAATAAAAAATAAAAATTTCAGGAGGGTCACTTGACTCACGTCCACACACGCTGGCTCCGCCACTGACCAATCTCAGTAGCGGAATATCCAGGAGGGTCACTTGACCCACGTCCACACACTGGCTCCGCCACTGACCAATCCTGTCTTTAATAAATAAAATTTCAGTTCAAAGTGGGAGTTTCTTTATTGATGAAGACAAGAAAGTCGTAGTGGTTTGGGTTATAACTGACCACATAGCTTGCATGGTTAAAGAGAATGGATACTTCAAAGAAATTGTTCGCAGGGAATCTAATCATCTGCTACTTATGTGCTCTTATGCTCCGAGTTCGGTGCAGATCCAGCAAGGCCCAGTACGTGCATGTGGCAAAAGGAAAGAACGAGATTATATGTAATATTTTTCAAAAAAAACTTGTTTGTTTCTTGCATGGATCTTCTTTTCATTCATTTTTGTTTTTTTTTTTAATTCCCACTGTGTTTGCTGTGTCCCTTTTGATCAATAACTAAACTGTGGCATTGAGAGAAGTGGGCGTGTCTCTCAAGTTGTCTTATATGATTAATACCTAAATCGTATGTGGAAAATAACATTTTGATGCATCACTCAAGAGTTGCTGAGCATGTGCATAATCTTTGTTGATACTAGGTGTTTTGGATCTATCGCAGAATCAAAATCTCTATGAATTGCAGGAGAAGGAATGCTTTAAAGTGTAATGTTATTTATGATATTTGATAAATGCGACACTGATCTTTGAATGTTTCAAGGATACGCTAATTATTATGACTTTGCATCTCCTTCCTTGGCCAAGAAGTTATCCCTACGTCGGAAACCTCATCAGATCTCTGTATTCGAAGATGCCGGGTCGGATCAGGTCAACACTTAACGGATCCGGGTTTACATGATCATGATGGATGTTTCTGTCAAAGCTCTGGTGGGATTTGGGTTTTACGTGAGTCTCAAGTTTTCTTCTTCAGTCAACAATGGATACTATATCATTATGTCCCACCAACGTCAACAACCGTTATTATGGAATTAATTATCAAAGGAAGTTAATTATCAGGAATGTCAGGGAGATGAGAGGTTCAATTAATTATCAACGAAGATACTCAAAGTGTTCTTCTTGTTCCGTGATTAGTATGTCCCACCAAAGTCAACAACCAAAATGTGTGAACGTGAGAATTATGGATATCAAATAAGCAAACATTTCCAAGAAAAATCAGTGATTTGGACTCACTTGGTCGAGAATTGTGGACGTGAAAGAAAGTCTTATCTTCAATTCAATTATTCTGCATCTGTCTCTGGTTTGCTCATATCAGCAAAATTCTCAAATCAGATCTCTTTTCCTTTCTGCAAAATGGGCAACCTTTCTCGATATCCTTGTGATCCGTGTATATAAAATCTCTAATGGAGACAAGAAAGTAGGTTATATACATAATCTTGAGAAGAATCTCACTCTGGAGACAGCCATGGAAGAGCTCAAGGCTAAGCGTGATGATTTGTTACGAAAGGTCACAAGAGAGGAGGATAAAGGTCACAAAGGCTTGGAAGAATCCAGGTATGGCTTAAGAAAGTTGAGTCTATCAAAAAGTTGATCTTCTTGATGCTAGAGATGTTCAACTTCAAAGGTTGTGTCTTTGTGGGTTTTGCTCTAAGAGTTTAAGATCCAGTTACCGTTACGGGAAAAAGGTTTTCTTGACGTTGAAGGATGTTGTGCAACTCGAAGTAATAGAGTTTGAAGTTACTGATCTAGCAATCAAACTCCAGCTGTGATAGAGGAAATACAAGTTCCACGGATAATTGTTGGTCAAGAAGCAATGCTCGAAAGGCATGGAAACATCTCAAGGAAGATGGAGTTGGTATTATGGGTATGTATGGTATGGGCGGAGTTGGGAAAACAACGCTTCTCATGCAAATCAACAATAAGTTCAGTGAAGAAGAGGTGTGGATTTGATTTTGTGATTTGGGTTGTGGTGTCTAAAGAGTTACATGTAGAGAAGATTCAAGATGAAATCGCTCAGAAAGTTGGTCTTGGTGAGAGTGGAGAAAAGCCAAAAGACCGATCTGTTATACAATTTCTTGAAGAAAAAGAGATTTGTGTTGTTTTTAGATGACATATGGGAGAAGGTGGATTTAACAGAGATTGGAGTCCCATTTCCAACACCGAAAACCGATGCAAAGTAGTCTTCACCACTCGTTCCCAAGATGTATGTGCGCGCATGGGGGTTGAAGACCCAATGGAAGTCCAATGTTTGGCGGAAATGAAGCATTTGATTTGTTCCAAAAGAAGGTTGGACAAAGAACATTAGGAAGCGATCCAGAGATCCCCAAGCTTGCAAAAAGAGTTGCTAGAAAATGTGGTGGCCTTCCATTGGCGCTCAATGTCATAGGGGAGACCATGTCATGCAAGAGACGGTGGAAGAATGGCGTCACGCTATAAATGTTTTGACTTCGTACGCTATAGAGTTTTCTGGCATGGAAGATAAGATCCTTCCACTTTTGAAGTATAGCTACGATAATCTTAAGGGCGAGGATGTCAAATCATGTTTGCTGTATTGCGCTTTATTTCCAGAAGATGATCTGATTTCTAAAAAGTATTTGATAGACTACTTGATAGGCGAAGGTATTATAGATGGAAGTGAAGGTATAGAGAGGGCTGAGAACAAGGGGTATGAGATATTGGTGATCTTGTTCGTGCATCATTGTTGATGGAAGAGGATGAATATGGAACAAGAATGTGTGCGTATGCATGATGTTGTTCGCGAAATGGCATTGTGGATTGCATCTGAATTGGGAAGAGAAAAGGAGGCTTTCATTGTGCATGCAGGTGTAGGGTTAATGAAATTCCAAAGGTTAAGAATTGGAACAGTGTGAGAAGAATGTCACTGATGAAGAACAAGATTCGCAATCTAGCTGGCAGTCCTGAATGTCTCGAACTCACAGCTTTTCTCATGCAACGGGGAGAATTGGTAAATATCTCGAGTGAATTCTTCAAGTCCATGCCGAAGCTACAGGTGTTGGATCTATCATTTAATGAAATCTCACCAAAGTGCCGGATGGAGTATCTGATTTAGTTTCTTTGAAGTATCTCAACTTGTCAGATACTGGTATCCGTCATCTCCCTAAGGGTCTACAAGAGTTGAAAAAACTCATTCACTTGAATCTCGAGCATACACTTCAGCTTTCGAGTATTGCTGGGATATCAAATCTGCATAATTTGATGATCTGAAATTAGCTGGAAGTGGCTTTTCATGGGATCGCGGCATAGTGGAGGAATTAGAAACCTTGGAGCATTTAGAAATTTTAACCCTAGAAATCGATTGTATCCACCTCTGGAGCTATTTTTAGCTCTCATAGGTTGACGAGTTGTACACGATTTCTGGAGATCTTGAAATTGGAATCAACTGGAATAGCAATTCCAGTAACCATGAACAAGCTTCGTTATTTCATCATTACGAACTGCACTATCTCCTGAGATAAAGATGGGAAGTATATGCAACAAAAGCAAGACGGTTTCTCCTCTACACAATCCGAGAGAGCCATGCTTCTTGAGCCTCTCCAAAGTGTATATATAAATTGCCGAGGCCTGAGGGAGCTGACGTTGCTGATGTTTGCTTCAAATCTTAAAGAACTTGAAGTTAGGTATTCAGATCAACTAGAAGATATAATAAACAAAGAGAAAGCTTGTGAAGTTGAAGAATCAGGGATTGTTCCTTTTGCAAAGCTGGTTTCTCTTTATTGCGGAGTCTACCCAAGCTAAAGAATATCTATTGGAATCCTCTACGCTTTCCATGTCTAAAGATATTCAATGTAATCGAATGTCCAAATCTGAAAAAGCTTCCACTGGATTCTCAAAGTGGCATACATGGTGAAAATAGACTCGTCTTAGGATACAGAGAGGAAAGTTGGATTGAAGGTGTTGAATGGGAGGACGAAGCTACCAAAAACTCGCTTCTTATCTTCATGAAAATTGGTATAATTTCTCGTATTATCTTATTTCTTTTCATATGATTTTTTTTCTTCGGGATATGAACCGCTTCCATTTTCTTATGCATCTGTCTTTTTGTTTATGGTACATGTTCAGAGTGTTTCTTGGAAATATAGCGAGGAGGAGGATTCAAGCGACGAGGAAGTTGAAGATGTCATTTGCCTTTAATCAAAAGAGAAGCTTTTCTTTCTCTTCTCTTCTCTGTCTCTCACTCTCTCAAATCTCTACCACTCATTGTGTGTTGCTGTCTGTGTGCTTTTTTCTGTCTTATTTTTTATCAACATTTATACAATGGTTACGTTTGAAGTCGATTGTAATGTTTTCATATGCCATATACATTGTTTCAGTGCGTACACAAACCAGTTAGCTGGTCTTATGCAGGATATGCAAGCACCTTTTTATTCTTGTCCCATATAATATTATATATTTGCCAACACGATGATCAATGAATTATGTTTACTATAATGATCTAATATAATAGTCAGATGGGGGAGGGAGTCTATCAAGTAAGCTGGAAAATTGATTTGATTATATTGGGAGGTTAGCGTATCAAGTCTACTTGATTTGAAAGTATTGAGACTGCAGAGGTTCTGGTGTTTCATTAGATCTCAACACGGTGGAGGAGTTACAAGTCTTGGCAAGATTAGAGATATTAACCATAGGAATTAGGTTATATGATTCAGGTTTGGTTCAGTTCTCAAGCTCTCATAGGATGATGAGCTGTACACGAAATAGAAGCTTTCATCTTTATTTTACAATATACAAAGAGAAATCATGGTTAGCTTGAGCAACCAAGTGATGATGATCTTCCCATTCATCTCTATACGTCTCCGGATTCTCCATCTTCCTCATGAAACTCATCAAGAACATCTCTTTCCTATATTCCTCTGTTCCTGAGCACCCATATTCTGAAGCCAACCAATCATTGTACTCAAACTGTGACAAAAAGAACAACACACACCAAAAATTACAAATAAATCTGTGTCCGTGTTGGCTTTCAACATGTTAAGAGACTCTTGCTTACATGGTTGATGCCCAAAGAGTGAGTATATCGCTTAGGAACCCCTTCCCCTTCAAGTCTTGCATACAAGGTTTCGATTTCCATTAACATATCTTCCTTTGAAGGAAGCATGATCCGACGAGACAAAACACCCGCAATCCACTTGCTTTGCAGCTCAAACATAGGAAACGGTAGAGGAGATAACCTGCAAAAAAATCCAAACTTGTTTATAGACTTCAAAATCCGAACCGTAACAAGCAGATAACCAAAGCTATGCCGATTTAGAGCTTTTGTACCTTACATGGTATCCCGGCGAAGGAGAGCCACGGCGCTAATAGTGGAGGGAAGATGTGTTTGTACAATGGACTAACACAGTTATCATCTACAGTAACACTTCCATTGGTATCAAGAAACGAGAAGTCATACTTATACCTTTATAACCAAAAAGGAAAGAGCTTTAATTAAGTTTCAAGAAAATTCTTGAAATGCAGAGCCTAAAGAACATCATTACCCAGTGCAATGCATTATCACATGAGTAAAAATCGTTTTCCCATTCTGAAAAACCACAGAACCATTCTCAAGGACACGCTCAATCTGCGTTTGGAGATTCAAGAAAAACATTATTACGGTAAGTAGTACTATACTACTACTCAGGAGCTAAACTCACCATTGAATGCATCCAGAGGTTAGGGTGACCAGTTTGTTTGATGTATGTATCAGCTGGATTTGACCAAGAAGCCACCACTTGAAGAGTTCCCAATCAGCACAACAATCTATATAAGAAAATGCAGCAGAGACTTCACATGAATCATAAGAATCTCACAGTGTTATCATCAATGATTTTGAGTACCTGATCTTTGAATGGTTGTGGAAGACGATAGTTATGGCTATGCATCTCCTTCCCTGGCCACAAACTTATCCCTGAAATGATTCTTAGTTTTCAAATGTTCCAATGAAGTTTCGATTTTTGAAATGATTTCATAGAATTTGAGAATTTACCAGGAATTTCAGCGAGACGAGGTTCGATGTAATGTCCATTACAAACAACAACAGCATCGTAAATCTCATCACGATGATGAGATTTCTTCTCTTTCTCTGTAGATTCGATTCTCCATTTTCCGATTCCTTCCTCGCCGTCGCTTTCCGCCGCCGGAGAAACGCGCACGACCGTCGTCTCGAACCGGATCAGCTTCTCGATGCCAAACTCCTTGGAGAAGTCTTGCAGATACGCCAGAACTTCACCGTGACTCGGAAACCTCCTCGGATCTCTGGATTCGCCGGATCGGATCGCGAACGGGAAGTCTCTGAATCCCATACACTCTCGAGGAAGGTTCGTTCGGAGAGAGCCATAGACGCTCGAGTGAACGACGAGTCGGCTCGGGTCGACGCTTAACGGATCGGACTCGACATGATCGGTGTAGATCCAAGTTCCTCCGACCTGTTTCTGCCTCTCGAAGACGACGACGGTGTGACCTTCTCGTCGAAGCTCTCTCGCCGCCACTAGCCCGGCGGCGCCAGCTCCGATTACAGCCACGTGGCGTGATTTGATTGATGACGAAGACGCCATTTGGGTTTTTACGAGATTCTCGTTAATTATTCTTGGAGATTCTTTCATTAACATGCCCCCACCAAAGTCGCTTTGAGGAATTAGATTCTGAACATTTCTATCATAACCGGAACTAAACCGGGTTAAGTCTGGGTAGTAAGTAGGAGTGTAAAACTTGCATTGAGAGACGTTGGCGTGCCTCTCAAGTTATTATTCTCCTTTCTTATACCTAAATTGCCTGTGGGCAAATATCATTTTGATGCATCACTCGAGAAGGTTGCTGAGATGTGCATCTTAACTCTTATCTATCGCAGAATCAAAATCTCTCTGAAATTGCAGGAGAAATAATGCTTTTAACTCTTAACGTTATTTGCAGATCTAATAAGACTTTGTGATTAGTATGTCCCACCAAAGTCAACAACCAAAATGTGTGAACGTGAGAATTATGGAAATCAAATAAGCCAAAATTTCCAAGAAAAATCAGTGATTGGACTCACTCGATCGAATATTGTGGACGTGAAAGAAAGTCTTATCTTCAATTATTCTCTGCATCTTCTCTCGTTTGCTCAGTCTCAAAATCTCAAAATCTCAGATTCTTTCTTTCTGCAAAATGGGGAATTTCCTCTCTTTCTTAGGTCCGTGTATAAATCCAATCTCTCAATGGCTACAAGAGAAAGGAATTTATATTCAAAATCTTGAGATGAATCTTGAGGCTCTTGGAGAAGCTATGGAAGATCTCAGGCTAAGCGTGAAGATTTGCAATCAAGGGTCACAAGAGAGGAGGAAAGAGGTCGGCAAAAGCTTGCTACAACCGAGGTATGGCTTAAGAGAGTTGCGACTATCGAAAAAAATGTCAGTGATCTTCTTGGCCGTAGAGAAGATGAACTTGCAAGACTGTGTCTTTTTGGGTTTTGCTCTAACAGTTTAATATCGAGTTATCGTTACGGGGAAAAGGTTTCCTTGACGTTGCAGGAGGTTGAGGAACTTAAGAGTAAAGAATTTGGAGAGGTTTGTGGGCAAGCTCAAACCTCAACTGAGACAGCTGTGATAGAGGAAATACAACTTCCACGATAATTGTTGGTCAAGAACAATGCTCGAAAATGCATGGAAACATCTCAAGGAAAGATGGAGTTGGTACTATGGGTATGTATGGTATGGGCGGAGTTGGGAAAACAACGCTTCTCAAGCAAATCAACAATAAGTTCAGTGAAGAAAGGTGTGGATTTGATTTTGTGATTTGGGTTGTGGTGTCTAAAGAGTTACATGTAGAGAAGATTCAAAATGAGATCGCTCAGAAAATTGGTCTTGGTGGAGAGGATGGGAGAAAAAGGACAAGAAAAAAAAAGCTTATTTATACAATTTCTTGAAGGAAAAGAGATTTGTGTTGTTTTTAGATGACATATGGGAGAAGGTGGATTTATAGAGATTGGAGTCCCGATTTCCAGCACCAGAAAACCGATGCAAAGTAGTCTTCACCACTCGTCGCCAAGACGTATGTGATCGCATGGGGTTGAAGACCCAATGGAAGTCAATGCTTGGCGGAAATGAAGCATTTGATTTGTTCCAAAAGAAGGTTGGACAAAGAACATTAGGACGCCATCGGATCCCTGAACTTGCAAAAGACATTGCTAGAAAATGTGGTGGCCTTCCATTGGCGCTCAATGTCATAGGGGAGACCATGTCATGCAAGAGAAGGTGGAAGAATGGCGTCACGCGATAAATGTTTTGACTTCGTACGCTACGAGTTTTCTGGCATGGAAGATAAGATCCTTCCGCTTTTGAAGTATAGCTACGATAATCTTAAGGGCGAGGATGTCAAATCATGTTTGCTGTATTGCGCTTTATTCCAGAAGATTATCTGATTTCTAAAGAGAATTATAGACTACTTGATATGCGAAGATATTATCAATGGAAGTGATGGAATAGAAAGGGCTGAGAACAAGGGGTATGAGATAATTGGTGATCTTGTTCGTGCATCTTTGTTGATGGAAGAGGATGGAAGAGAAGTGGTGCGTATGCATGATGTTGTTCGCGAAATGGCATTGTGGATTGCATCTGAATTGGGAAGAGAAAAGGAGGCTTTCATTGTGCATGCAGGTGTAGGGTTAAATGAAATTCCAAAGGTTAAGAATTGGAACAGTGTGAGAAGAATGTCACTGATGAAGAACAAGATTCGCAATCTAGCTGGCAGTCCTGAATGTCTCGAACTCACAACTTTTCTCATGCAACGGGGAGATTTGGTAAATATCTCGAGTGAATTCTTCAAGTCCATGCCGAAGCTACAGGTGTTGGATCTATCATTTAATGAAATCTCACCAAAGTGCCGGATGGAGTATCTGATTTAGTTTCCTTGCAATATCTCAACTTGTCAGATACTGGTATCCGTCATCTCCCTAAGGGTCTACAAGAGTTGAAAAAACTCATTCACTTGGATCTCGGTATACAATCAGCTTTCGAGTATTGCTGGGATATCAAATCTGCATAATTTGATGATACTGAATTAGCTGGAAGTGGCTTTTCATGGGATCGCGGCATAGTGGAGGAATTAGAAACCTTGGAGCATTTAGAAATTTTAACCATAGACATCGATGTGTATCCACATCTGGAGCTATTTTTAGCTCTCACAGGTTGACGAGTTGTACACGATTTCTGATCTTAAATTGGAATCAACTGGAATAGCAATTCCAGTAACCATGAACAAGCTCGTTATTTCAGCATTACGAACTGCACTATCTCTGAGATAAAGATGGGAAGTATATGCAACAAAAGCAAGACGGTTTCTCCTCTACACAATCCGAAGAGCCATGCTTCTTGAGCCTCTCCACGTGATATAAGTATTGCAGAGGCCTGAGGGAGCTGACGTTGCTGATGTTTGCTTCAAATCTTAAAGAACTTGTTGGCAGCATCAACTAGAAGATATAATAAACAAAGAGAAAGCTTGTGAAGTTGGAGAATCAGGGATTGTTCCTTTTGCAAAGCTGGTTTCTCTTTGCGGAGAGTCTACCGAAGCTAAAGAATATCTATTGGAATCCTCTACGCTTTCCATGTCTAAAGATATCTGTAAAAGATTGTCCAAATCTGAAAAAGCTTCCACTGGATTCTCAAAGTGGCATGCAAAAATGGACTCGTCTTAAACAGTGAGAAAGTTGGATTGAAGGTGTGGAATGGGAGGACGAAGCTACCAAAACTCGCTTCTTATCTTCATGCAAATTGGTATAATTTCTCGTATTTTCTTATTTGTTTTCATATGATTTTTTCTTCGGTTATGAACTGCTTCCATTTTTTTAATGCCTCTGTCTTTTTGTTTTTGTTACAGTTGAAGTTTGGATTGTAGCCACAAGGTATAACGGTATCTTCTGATGCAGCTCCTTGGAAGTTGTAGATGCCATTTGCCTTTGTTCCAAAAAGCTTTTCTCTCTTCTCTTCTCTCAAAATCACTATCACTCACTCTGTGTGTGTTGCTCTCTGTGAGTAATATTTTCTTATTTGCATCAACATTCATACAATGGTTTCGTTTGAAGTTTTCTGCTGTGTAATATTTTCCTTTTGACTTTAATCAAACCAAATTGCTCTGTCTGAATCTCTCTTGTTTGTCTAAAATATGGGAAACTAGTTTGTTTTGGATATGTTGTATGACAGAAATCTCTCAGAGAGTCTACAAGGAATATCAAAGCTGGTTTCTTTGCCGTATCTCAACATGTCAAAAACATTTAAAATATATCAAACTCACAACGTTGCTCCTGCAAATGATGAAATTGTCGAATATCTAGAAGGAATTCTTCAAATACATGCCAAAGCTAGCCGTTTTGGATCTTTTGCAGAATCAAATTCTCTCTGAGTTGCCTGAGGGAATATCAAACCTAGGTTCTTTGCAATATCTCAACTTATCAGGCTCTGGTATACGTAACTTGGATTTGGGGAATACACATAGCCTTTTACGAGCACTGTTGGGATTTCAAAAGCTGCAAACTCTGAAAGTTTTGAAAAAATGTTTAATTTTAGTTTTTCATGGGGTCTAAGTGTTGTGGAAGAGTTGGAAATTTTGGAAAATATAGATTTTTTTTTTCACACGAATCAATTATCGTCAAGATCTTGAAATTTTGAGATCTCATAGGTTGACGTGTTGTACAAGATATCTACAGATCAGGAACATGCATCTGGAATATCACTTCCAGTAACTATGGAGAAGCTTCGTGATCTCAGCATTGGGATCACGAACGGGAAATCTCTGAATTCCATAGACTCTCGAGTCGCGAGGAAAGGTTAGTTGGGAGAGAGCTAGTCGGGTCGGGTTGTAGCTTAACGGATCGGACTCGACGTTATCGGAGTGAATCCAGATTTTTTTTTTTTTCACCAGATTCTTCCTCTCGAAGACGACCACCGAGTGACCTTCCCCGGCGGCTCCAGTGCCGATGACTGCAACTTGGTGCGATCTGATTGGGTGATTGGGCTCGTACGAGATTCTCAAGTGCTCTTCTTCGGTTAGCAATGGAGAGACTTTGTAATTTGTATGTCCCACCAAGTCAACAACAAAGTCAACCCTTACAAGAACCTGTCTCTCTTTTGATTAATGTTCTTCTTCGGTTAGCCATGTAGAGACTTTATGATTAGTATGCCCCACTTTGTGATATGTGAATGTGATAATTATGGATTTAAATCAGCAAAATTTCCAAGAAAAGTCAGTGATTTGGACTCACTCGATCGAGAATTGTGGACGTGAAAGAAGGTCTTATCTTCTTCAATTATTCTCTGCATCCTCTCTAGTTTGCTCAGATCAGTATTTCAGATTTCTCCCTTTTTTTGTAAAATGGGGAATTTAATCTCTTGCTCGATACCCTGTGATGTGTGGATGAATAAAGTCTCTCAATGGGTAGACAAGAAAGTTGGTTACATTCACAATCTTGAGAAGAATCTCGCCACTCTGGAGGCTAACATGGCAGATCTCAAGGCGAAGCGGAATGATTTATTGAGAAAGGCCACAAGAGAGGAGGAGGATAGAGGTCGACAAAAGCTTGAAGAATTCCAGGTATGGCTTAGTAAAGTTGAGTTTTTGGAAAATAGAGTTGATGGTCTTCTTGATGCTAGAGGTGTTCAACTTCAAAGGCTATGTCTTTGTGGGTTTTGCTCTAAGAGTTTAAGATCTAGTTACCGTTATGGGAAAAAGGTTTTTTGTCGTTGACGGAGGTTGAGGAACTTCGAGTAGAGAATTTGGAGAGGTTTCTGGGCAAGCTCAAACATCCAAGGTGGAGGAAATACAAGTTCAACAGATAATTGTTGGTCAAAAAACAATGGTCGATGAGGCATGGAAACATCTCAAGGAAATAGAGTTGGTACCATGGGTATGTATGGAATGGGCGGAGTTGGGAAAACAACACTTCTCAAGCAAATCAACAATAAGTTCATGAAGAAAGGTGTGGATCTGATTTTGTGATTTGGGTTGTGGTGTCTAAAGAGTTACATGTTGAGAAGATTCAAAATGAATCGCTCAGAAAATTGGTCTTGATGGAGAGGATTGGAAACAAAAAGACAAGAGCCAAAAGACCGATGTTTTATTCAAATTCTTAAGGAAAAAGAGATTTGTGTTGTTTCTAGATGACATATGGGAGAAGGTGGATTTAACAGAGATTGGAGTCCCGTTTCCAGCACCAGAAAACCGATGCAAAGTAGCTTCACCACTCGTCGCCGAGACGTATGTAAGCCCATGGGGGTTGAAGACCCGATGGAAGTCAAATGCTTGGCGGAAAATGAAGCATTTGATTTGTTCCAAAAGAAGGTTGGGCAAGAAACATTAGGAAGTGATCAGGAGATCCCTGAGCTTGCAAGAATAGTTGCTAAAAAATGTGGTGGCCTACCATTGGCACTCAATGTCATAGGCGAGACCATGTCATGCAAGACAACGGTTCAAGAATGGCGCTAAAGATGTTTTGAGTTCGTACGCTACAGAGTTTTCTGGCATGGAAGATAAGATCCTTCTTCTTTTGAAGTATAGCTACGATAACCTTAAGGCTGAGGATGTCAAATCATGTTTGCTGTATTGTGCTTATTTCCAGAAGCTAACGAGATTTGTCAAGAGAAATTGATAGGCTACTGATATGCGAAGATATTATAGATGGAAGTAAAGGTATAGAAAGGGCTGTGAACAAGGGGTATGAGATAATTGGTGATCTTGTTCGTGCATCATTGTTGATGGAAGAGGCTGAGAAGGATGGAACAAGACGAGTGCGTATGCATGATGTTGTTCGCGAAATGGCCTTGTGGATTGCATCTGAATTGGGAAGAGAAAAGGAGGCTTTCATTGTGCATGCTGGTGTAGGGTTAAGTGAAATTCCAAAGGTTAGAATTGGAGCACTGTGAGAAGGATGTCACTGATGCAGAATAAGATTCACAATCTCGCTGGCAGTCCTGAATGTCTCCAACTAACAACTTTTCTCATGCAACGGGGAGATCTCGTAAATATCTCGAGTGAATTCTTCAAGTCCATGCGGAAGCTACTTGTGTTAGGATCTATCAGATAATGAACAGCTCACCAACTTGCCAGATGTATCTGATTTAGTTTCTTTGAAGTATCTCAACTTGTCATGGACTCGTATCCGTCATCTCCCTAAGGGTCTACAAGAGTTGAAAAAACTCATTCACTTGGATCTCGGGGACACAGATCAGCTTAGGAGTATTGATGGGATATCAAAACTGCATAATTTGAGGATGTTGAATTTAACTGTGTGTGGTTTTTCATGGGATCGCAACATAGTAGAAGAATTAGAAACCTTGATGCATTTAGAAACGTTAGGCATAGAACTCAACATTCATCCAGATCTGGAGCTATATTTGAACTCAACATTCATCCATATCTCGTGCTTGCTAGGAAGGTGCTAAACTCATGCTATCAAGGCTAAACTGTGTTAGAAAGACGTGAAGAAGAAGAAGAAGAAGTTAAGGAGGATTCTAATGCTAATGCAGCTCGTTGGAAGTTGAAGATGCCATTTTGTCTTTGATCCAAAGATAATCTCTCTCTCTGTTTTTTTTTTTTTTTTTTTTTTTTTCCTTATTTGCATCAACATTTATACAATGTTTACGTTTGAAGTTGATTGGATTGTTTTCCGCTGTGTAATATTTGATTAGCTGTGTAATATTTTCGTTTAATTTTAATAAAACCAGATTAGCTGTGTAATATTTTCGTTTGATTTTAAGTGCTACTATAGTCTATACTACTCAGGAGCTATTACTCACCATTGAATGCATCCACAGGTTAGTGTGACTAGTTTGATTGATGTATGTATCAGCTGGATTTGACCAAGAAGCCACATGAACTTCTTAGGCAAAGGAAACGGTTTTTTGTTTTTTAAAAGCGGAAGATGTCTCTTTGTATATATAAGAAGAGTGCATGGCAAGTTACGAACCCTAATTTTTATTTGACAAAAGATGAGGATGATGTCCAATCTTCCGCATGATTTGGAAGAGGAGATACTCTCTACGGTTCCGATACCTTTTCTGAGAGAGGTGAGGTCCACATGCAAAGGATGGAACGATTTAACCAAAGTTCACAGCTTTAGATAGAAGCAATTAAGTAAAGCACCCAAAGGGTTTCTGATGATTATGATTTATGGTCGTGTGGTTAGTTTAACAAGTATTAATCTTCATCGAATCCATAACCACGAAGACTCGGTTGTTCCATCTGCGAAGAAGATAGGTAACTTCTTTAATCAAGTCGTGATAAGTAACGTATTTCACTGAGACGCTTCTTTAATCAAGTCGTGATAAGTAACGTATTTCACTGAGACGGCTTATTGTTATGCCGCACAAGGGACTCCAAGCTTGTGGTATGGAACCAAGAAAAGAATTCTACATGTCGGATAACTACTCTATTGGATATGATCAGAGCAACAACAACTACAAAATTTTGAGGTTTTTGATTGGTTACTAACGAACGAATTATTAATTATCACATCTATAATTTTAAGTCCAATTTATGGAGGGTTGTTGGTGTCACTCCCGATAATTGGCATATAGATTATTATCAAGGCAGTATATCTTTGAAGGGAAATACGTACTTTCTTTCTCGGGGAAGATTAGAAGAGAAAGAAGTTTTTTTGCTCTGTTTTGATTTTACAAGAGAGAGATTTGGACCGCGTCTTTATCTACCGTTTGATGTTAGAAACGATATGCAGACTCTATCTTCTGTTAGAGAAGAGAAGATTTCAGTGATGCTTATGCGCAAGGATACAAATGTGATGGAGGTATGGATTACAGATAAGATCGAGCCTGATGCAGCATCTTGGAAGAAGTTCATGGTGGTAAAGGATCAACCAATCCTGTCTCGAATAATGAAACGATTTGGAAAAGGTTACTTGTATTGATTGTGTACAACATGTATATATACAAAGAGATCAATCCTTATCCTAATAAGTAGTCCAAATACAACTTGATAATAACAAATCTAATTCCCAATATTTATCCTTATCTCAATACCCTCCCTCAAGTTGGCGGTGAAACATCTTGAATCCCCAACTTGGACAATAAGTAAGTGAATGTGGGAGCCGGCAGTGACTTGGTAAGCAGATCGGCGGGTTGCTCGTCCGTGGTAATGTGTTCCGTGGTGATGAGTTTTTCTTCCACAGCATCACGTACAAGGTGGCAGTCATTCTCGATATGCTTGGTACGCTCGTGAAAGACCGGATTGGCAGCAATGTAGATGGCAGATTGGCTGTCGCAGAATAACTTCATTGGCATGGAATGAGACACGTCAAATGCAGTCAACAAACGTTTGATCCACTTGAGCTCACGCAAAGCAAAAGACATCGAACGATATTCAGCTTCAGCGGAAGACATGGAGACTGTTTTCTGCTTCTTCGTTTTCCAAGAAACCGGAGAAGCACCAAGAAGAACAATGTAAGCCCTCAAGGACTTGCGAGTCAGTGGACACGCATTCCAATCAGAGTCACAGTATGCAGTAACCCGTAAGTCAGAGTCTGAACGGAGAAGAACGCCTTGAGCTGGACAGCCCTTAAGATATCGTACAACACGGATAGCAGCGGACCAGTGAGCCTGAAGTGGTGTTTGCATAAACTGAGACAGAATGTGGACAGAGTAACACAGTTCCGGTCTCGTAAAAGTAAGGTAGATGAGACGACCAACGAGACGACGGTAACGTTGTGGATCGGCCAAAGGTTCGCCAGTAGCAAGAGAGAGCTTGTGATTAAGCTCCATAGGTGTCAAAGCAGGCTTGGAAGCAAGCAAGCCTGATTCAGCCAGTATATCCAGAGCATATTTGCGTTGGGACAAGAAGAAACCATCAGCATTGCGAGCAACTTCGATCCCGAGAAAGTATTTAAGTTTCCCCAAGTCCTTCATGTGAAAATATTCACTGAGATAAGCCTTGAACTTGTATATAGTAGACAGATCATTCCCAGCAACAATAAAATCATCAACATAGACCAGTATATGAAGAGCAATATTGTCGCGGATAAAACAGAAATGAGAATAATCCGCCTTGCTCTGTTTGAAACCATAAGTCTTCAATGCAGAATTGAGCTTAGCGAACCAGCACCGAGGAGCCTGTTTAAGGCCGTAGATAGACTTCTTCAAGAGACAGACCTTAGATGGATCAGATCCCTCGAAGCCAGGCGGAAGCTTCATGTAGACCTCCTCCTCCAAATCGCCATGGAGAAAAGCATTGTGAACGTCCATTTGGTGGACTTCCCAATTCTTTGCAGCAGCGATATTAAGTAGTATACGAACTGTAGAAGGCTTGGCAACAGGAGCAAAAGTATCTGTATAGTCAAGACCTTCCTTTTGTCGATTTCCAAGCGCCACCAAACGAGATTTATGACGAGCAATCATGCCATCCGAGTGGTGCTTTATCTTGAAAACCCATTTGCTCCCAATGGCTTTCTTCCCTGGTGGTAATGCAACAACAATCCACGTTTTATTGATCTCCAATGCACACACCTCCTCCTTCATTGATTCGCGCCATATCTTATCTCTAATAGCCTCATTGTATGTTGTTGGCTCAACCGCAGCAGTGATAGCCGCGATGAATGCTTTATGAGAAGGAGAGAAACTCGCATCAGATAAAACACTAGAGATAGGGTAGAGTGGTGTACCTGGAATCGAATCTGGAGAACCAAGAGAGGATGTAGATGAAGCGAGAGAGGGTGTGTCACGGAGAGTCGCGGTATTGGTAACAAAGTTCTTAAGAATAACTGATGGCTGTCGTTGACGATGACCCCTGCCGAGGAGTTGATGTAGTCCTGGAGATGAAGGTTCAGGAGTAGCATTAGACTCAGCTTCTATCGGAGTTACAGGGGAATTTGGAGAAGAAGTAACAGAGGCTGGTATAAGAGAATCAGCCGTGACGGTTGTATCAGTAGTAGTAGGTATTATAGGAGTAGCTTCAGCTGAGGGAATCGCAGGAGGAGCTGAATTCACCATCGTTGAAGGAGTAGATAAAGAAGGAAGTAACCAATCGTCGACGCCAACATCGGGTTGATATACAGGGTGAGAAACATACTCAGTATCAGGAATTCCTGGAAACTCGTCTTCAAGGAAGATAACATCTCGGCTTGTAAAAAATTCATTCCTTTCAAGATCATAGAGACGCCAGCCTTTCTTGCCAAAGGGGTAACCGACGAAGAGACACTTCCTGCTGCGATCGCCAAACTTATCCTTGTCTCTTCCGCGTCGATGTGCATAACTAAGGCAACCAAAGACTCGCAGTAAATCATACTTAGGTGGTGTTCCATGTAGTAACTCGTAAGGGGTTTTACCGTCAAGAACAGAGGATGGAGTGCGATTGATGATGTGAGCGGCAGTGAGGATGCTTTCTCCCCAGAAGGTAACCGGTAAACGAGCTTGGAAAAGACAAGCACGAGCAACATTGAGAATGTGCCTGTGTTTCCTTTCCACACGACCGTTCTGTTGAGGCGTATCGACACACGAAGTTTGGTGATCAATACCCTGTTCACGAAAGAAGGTAGAAAGCACCATAAACTTTGTTCCATTATCACTACGTACTCGTTTAACTGGTTTCCCGAACTGTCTACTACTCATGGCGCAAAAGTTCTGTATGAGACCCTTAGTTTCTGATTTCTCAAGCATCAAGAAAGTCCAAACAGATCGTGAGTAGTCGTCAACAATGGTTAGAAAATATGCAGCACCACAAGAAGAAAGCGTACAATAGGGACCCCAAACATCACAATGGATTAAGTCAAAAGGAGCACTCGTATTATTAAGACTATCTTGAAAAACACCACGCGTTTGTTTAGCGCGAAAACAGATGTCACACGAATTCACATGACTGAAATCAAACTTAAAACTATTGAACACGGGTAAAGCCGATAACACTTTGTAGGAGGGATGACCAAGTCTGCGATGCCAAAGCACAGAAGGAGATGTCTTGTCCTTTGTAGCATGATGGGACCGCGCGACCGTGACTCCCGTAAAATAGTAGACCCCCTCTCTCTCTTCACCTGCTCCAATCAGGGTCCTCGAGAAACGATCATGTACAACACATAGAGTATCAGTAAAGATAGCAATGCATCCTGTTTGTTTCAGGAGCTTAGAAACAGAAATCAAGGTGCAGTTGAAATCTGGTATGTAAAGAACATCTCGTAGAAAGTAATCATCATTGAGAGACAAGGTTCCGAGTTTGATCGCACGAGAAGTGTTTCCATCCGGAAACAAAACCGCAGAGGGAACGATGTCTCGTACATCTCGTAAAAGAGATAAATCACCCGTCATATGGTGTGATGCTCCTGTATCGATAATAACATCAGTGAGTTTAGTTTTACCAGACAGACGATCAATGGATAACTGGGTTTGTTGGTTCTGAAGGAGGCTGATCAAGGCGGCAATTTGATCTGAGGCATGTGAAGGAGCAACGTTGGTGATGGAGGTATCGGTGCCGTGGAGAGGAGCTGTACGGGTAGTGTTAGCTCTGCCTCGGCCACGACCTGCCGAAGTAGTTGTGCGGCCTCCACGACCACGCTGGGAAGGAGCGCCTCGTCCTTGTGCAGCTTGCTGTTCGAGAAACCACTCAGGGTATCCATGAAGAGCGAAACACTCGGAAACATCATGTCCTTTACGATTGCAGTGGGTGCAAGAACGTGCAGGATCACGACTACGAAAAGCAGCTGCAGCAGATGGAGTAGATGAATGTGGTGACTCCGATTTGACAGAGAAACCAACAGCCTCGTTTTTGATATCCTTGGAGCGCATCGTGAGAAGATGTTGCTCTTCTCGTACAATACGAGAGTAAACAGAGTTCAAATCCGGAAGTGGGTCTTCGTCTATGATTTGAGATCGAATCGAGCTGAAACGAGCTTCATCGAGTCCAAAAAGAAATTTGTGAACCCGAGCCTCCTCTCGTTCTCTTTCTAGATCAACAGATGCATCGCAAGAACAAGACCGAGAGGTTTGGAAGTTCTGAAGCTCTTCCCATAGCTTAGAAAGACGACCGTAGTACTCTAGAACTGGTTGTCCGTTCTGTCTGCAGTTGGTGATATCATCAGTAAGGAGATGTCTGTGGACACTGTTGTTGACGGAAAACCGACGTTGAAGAGCGTTCCAGAGCTTGTGTGCATCAGGAACATGAGAAACAGTAGATCTGATCGTGGGATCGATGGATGTACGTATCCATCCGACAATCATGGAGTTAGTAGCAGTCCAACGAGCAAGATCAGGATTCGTCTCTGGTTTCACAATAGTACCATCGATGAATCCGATCTTTTGTTTAGCTTGTAGAGAATTCCAAAGCTTAGTAGCCCATTCGGAGTAGTTATCACCACGGAGAAGAACCGGAGTGATCAGAGTACCCGGGTTATTCGAAGGATAAAGTGTGTAAGCAGGATCCGAGATGGAGGAGTCGGAATAATAGTAGACATAGCTGAGGAACTTGTAGAAGAGAATGTAGAAGACATAGTAGAAGACATTGTAGAAGAGATTGTAGAAGATTCACTCGCCGACATGTTTTCGAGTTAACGGGAAAACAGAGAACGGAGAGTATATGAGAAAAGAAAAAATCGCTCAGGTGAGGAAAACTTGCTCTGATACCATGAAACGTTTTGGAAAAGGTTGCTTGTATTGATTGTGTACAACATGTATATATACAAAAAGAGATCAATCCTTATCCTAATAAGTAGTCCTAATCCAAATACAACTTGATAATAACAAATCTAATTCCCAATATTTATCCTTATCTCAATAAATAAAAAACATTACAGTTCAAAGTGGGAGTTTCTTTATTGATGAAGACAAGAAAGTCGTAGTGGTTTGGGTTATAACCGACAACAGAGCTTACATGGTTAAAGAGAATGGATACTTCAAAGAAATAATTGTTCTCAGGGAATCTAATCATCTGCCACTTATGTGCTCTTATGCTCCGAGTTCGGTGCAGATCCAGCAAGGCCCAGTACGTGCATGTGGCAAAAGGAAAGAACGAGATTATATGTAATATTTTTCAAAAAAAACTTGTTTGTTTCTTGCATGGATCTTCTTTTCATTCATTTTTGTTTTTTTTAATTCACACCGTGTTTCCTATGTCCCTTTTGATCAAAAACTAAACTGTGGCATTGAGAGAAGTGGGCGTGTCTCTCAAGTTCTCTTATATGATTAATACCTAATTAAATTGTCTGTGGACAATAACATTTTGATGCATCACTCAAGAAGGTTGTTGAGCATGTGCATGTGCATATTCTTTGTTGATAGTAGCAGTTTTGGATGTATCGCAGAATCAAAATCTCTCTGAATTACAGGAGAAATAATGCTTTTAGCTGTATTGTTATTTATGATATGTGAATAAATGCGACCCTGATCTTAAAATGTTTCAAGAATATATACGCTAATTATTATGACTTTGCATCTCCTTCCTTGGCCAAGAAGTTATCCCTACGTCGGAAACCTCATCAGATCTCTGTATTCGAAGATGTCGGGTCAGGTCGGGTCAACGCTTAACGGATCCAGGTTGTGATGCAGCGCATCTTCACTCGATCATGTCTCCATGATCTTCACCGTGATGTTGCCTTTTATTTGTTATTGGGCTTTTCTTTCATTTGGGCTTTCGACTTTGTTTCTTAACTACTTTAGGGTTTTCGTTTAAGTATATAAGTTAGCCACTAGGTTCTATTGTAAGACAGCTTTTGATTATTGAATAAACATAGAACTTTTCAGTTCATCTTATCCTTGTTATCGGTATTCTTTGAGAATCAACGATTATCAAGAACCCTCGTTTGAACGGCTATTCTTGGGAATCAACGATCATCGAGTTTATCTAGCTTCCGCTCTCCATCAGTTGGTACCAGAGACAGCACTTTGGTTTCTCAATCAAGGTTCGGTCCTTTTATCATGCCGCCAAGACATAAACTACATCGATAGAGGAACAAGCAAGTTATTGCTTTGCGAGAAGCTCTAGCGGAGTTTCAACAAACTATGTGTGACGTGTTGCGAGAGTCCATGGTAAGTGCCCTAGACGCGTTAATCTTGGCTAACCAACACCCGCCAATTTTTTTCCAAGGGGATGATTCAATCTTTGACGAAGAGGTTGAAGAAATTGACGACGAGAACCATTATCAAGCTGTAGGAGATCTCTACAACGAGTTTTATGGAGCTCCAATCTACGATGTCTATGATGAGGCAGATCCGATCTTCCGCCTTTGTGATTCTGATGGTGCTAATCAGATTTGTCATGACCGTGATGATGCAAATCCAATCTTTGATGTTTATGATGAAGAGTATATCAAGTTCTTAGGAATTCAAAGAAAGGAAGACGTAAAACTTGGACCAGCAGAATATGTTCAAGTAATAAATAAACTTGGTGAGGAGGACGAAGATACGAATGTAGGTCAAGGGAAGCAATATATTAATTCTGCTTTATGCAAGACTGATGGGATCGTATTTTCATCTTATCATGAAGACATGGTGAATCACATAGCTAAAAGACATCAAGGTAATTTTTTTTAATCTTAATCAGTATCATCGACAGATCAATGGCCAACCACCAGATCGTGAACCGCCAGATCATTATCAACGTGATAATCCTTTTCACCTCAAAAAGAAAAATCTCTACCACAAGGTTTATGGTGATCCGTTTATTGGTGTCAATAGAGATGATCCGATTGGTACTGTTTGTAATGATGAATTCACGGTTAAGGGCTATGATGATTCATCGAAATGTGACAAAATCCAAGTTACTAATGAGAAGCTAAGGCTCGTTTCACTGATGAGTACACATGTCCATACTTCGGATTTTGGTTTGGGTTACACAAATTTTGTCACAATGAGTGGAGTAGATGTTCTTGTATTAGATCACTCGATTGTGGACAGGGGTTCAAGCAGAGAGTCGCCGTTTTGCTCTAGCTATATTTTTCACATTGGTTTTGACGGCTCTGGTTTTCAGCTTATTCTCGCATGGTTAATACTAGACGACTTTGATGTTGGTCGTTATGTACGACACGAGCTGGTCTCGCAATGGTTACATTCACGGACAAGATGGGATAGTTCTATTTGCTGGCTTGTTTTGAAGGTGGTAATTGATTTCTCCGATGCCGTACTCATTAATGGAGCTTTCTCAAGGATATCATATTTACACTACTACCAATTTCTTCGAAGCACCCAACGTGAAAGTCTTTCTGTGGAGCCAGATAAAGATTTTCTCTTGCATGACATGAAATCTTATGTGGATACTTCAGGGAATTTAGCCAACGTGAACACTATATGCTCGACTTGTTTTGTGGAACACACAAATACTTTGAAAGATCTCTTAATACTTGCCGCTATGTTGAATGTGCCGTATCTACTACATCTGCGCATGTTTGGTCTCATGCATGATTACATTTGTTTTGGGGGAAAATGGAAGCACAAGATCATAGTCAAGTGGGTTTTTCTTATGCGTAGTGTGGTGTTTTCCGTGGAGTTTTCAATTCACAGTGACATTGGTGAAGCACCGCTTGTGAAAGTCCCACAAACTACTTGTTTGTTCTCTCTTTTCTGGTTCTTAATGTCTCAAGGTGCCGCTACCATGGCTAGTAAAGAGGAGCTCAAGTTTTTGTGGCCACCATGGAATCCCAAAGCTTTTGGGCTTCTCCTTTTCACGTCTACGATCATGCCAATTGTGTTCTTTCCGACCGTTTTGTGGCTTTGTGGGTTGCAATGTGGAAATTTAACGTGGAAAATGGCTGTTTTGTGTCACACAATATGGGTTTATCAAGACACGTCTAATACATATATTCAATGGCGTGAGGTTATCTGTCAATCACCCAAGTTATTGTTTTACGATAGCTCTGTTTTTCATGTCTGTTGCAACACCTCTATTTTGCTATTACCACCATGCAATGGATTGTCCATTATCACGTGGGAATTAATAAAGCAAATTGTTGCTTTACAAGCCACATGGCAGGAAAATCTTTATGTGTTGGCAACGGTGGATCTCTTTGGGAACATAATGAGATACACGTGCGTTGAGTGGGATCTAAATTGTGAAGATGTGACTTCTTATGATCATTGTCTTTTCTTGGAGCTTTTTGACTTGAAGCTTACGGAAGTCTGGAGTTCGCATTATTCTTTACCTTACTCTTCTCATCATGGATTTCAGCTGGAATATCTTGTAGTCGACGACATGGTAATTTGCTGGAAAGAGTTTTCCTTTAAGCGTCCGCTTTGGGATCAAAACATGATGTTTTCCCTGCCTCCAAGGTTCACAACGGTGCAGTGGAGATTCTTCTTTCTCACTCCGTTACGACGTGGCTTCTACTATGACGTTTATAACAGAGTATATGGAGCTATGCGTACGACTCGATTTAGACTCTCTTATGACATCGCAAGGGGTTTGAGGCGAGTGGACGTTGCTTTTGGGTCACATGAGTATGATATTCACGTTTCAGACCAAACGAACAACATGCATCTTCTCGCATGGATAATTTCTGTGAACGTTGAGGTTTGTAGTTACATTTGGCACTCGCTGGTTACAAAGTGGTTTCGTCATTGGATGCGACCATGTAGTTGTATTCGTCGGCTTGTTCTGAAGATCCTAGGGAAACTCAGTTTTGGAGATTTACAAGAGCTTTTGTTTTGTTCTACTAGGCCGTCCCAATATCAGTTACCATATGAAGCTTCTTTAAAGAGAAAGAGCAATGTTCATATCTCACCAGTGGGATTCTCTTACGATGTTACGAAAGTTCATAGTAAGGAGGCGTTACATTTGAGCTTAATCGAGGTGCTTGAGCAATCAGCGTTCTCAAACGTGGACAAGGGATGTATACGTGACCAGCCGAAGCCAATATGGGTGGTTTTGTGGTGTTTTGTGGCTGATTTTGCACCAAGCAAACTAGGTTTTATTGTCTTCGTCATTGTGAAGGACTTGTCATGCGAATCACGCAGTTGGAGTTCTTTGTTGACATTTCTACAACTATTGGTGGAATATACAGTTTTAGTCTCCAAAATGAGGATTGGTGTTCACTTCCCAACACTCAATGTCCCAAGCTACGTTACCGTTAGTGTAACAACATCTGTGCGTGTGTATTTGATCTGCTATTGTTGGTGGAGTAATTCCGCTTGCCTGCTTTGACAATGATCCAGATTCGAGGACGAATCTTTTCTTACCCCGGGGGACCTGATGCAGCGCATCTTCACTCGATCATGTCTCCATGATCTTCACCGTGATGTTGCCTTTTATTTGTTATTGGGCTTTTCTTTCATTTGGGCTTTCGACT
>CACVBM020001291.1:55860-76831 GCA_902728155.2 Microthlaspi erraticum
TGATTATTGAATAAACATAGAACTTTTCAGTTCATCTTATCCTTGTTATCGGTATTCTTTGAGAATCAACGATTATCAAGAACCCTCGTTTGAACGGCTATTCTTGGGAATCAACGATCATCGAGTTTATCTAGCTTCCGCTCTCCATCAGTTGGTACCAGAGACAGCACTTTGGTTTCTCAATCAAGGTTCGGTCCTTTTATCATGCCGCCAAGACATAAACTACATCGATAGAGGAACAAGCAAGTTATTGCTTTGCGAGAAGCTCTAGCGGAGTTTCAACAAACTATGTGTGACGTGTTGCGAGAGTCCATGGTAAGTGCCCTAGACGCGTTAATCTTGGCTAACCAACACCCGCCAATTTTTTTCCAAGGGGATGATTCAATCTTTGACGAAGAGGTTGAAGAAATTGACGACGAGAACCATTATCAAGCTGTAGGAGATCTCTACAACGAGTTTTATGGAGCTCCAATCTACGATGTCTATGATGAGGCAGATCCGATCTTCCGCCTTTGTGATTCTGATGGTGCTAATCAGATTTGTCATGACCGTGATGATGCAAATCCAATCTTTGATGTTTATGATGAAGAGTATATCAAGTTCTTAGGAATTCAAAGAAAGGAAGACGTAAAACTTGGACCAGCAGAATATGTTCAAGTAATAAATAAACTTGGTGAGGAGGACGAAGATACGAATGTAGGTCAAGGGAAGCAATATATTAATTCTGCTTTATGCAAGACTGATGGGATCGTATTTTCATCTTATCATGAAGACATGGTGAATCACATAGCTAAAAGACATCAAGGTAATTTTTTTTAATCTTAATCAGTATCATCGACAGATCAATGGCCAACCACCAGATCGTGAACCGCCAGATCATTATCAACGTGATAATCCTTTTCACCTCAAAAAGAAAAATCTCTACCACAAGGTTTATGGTGATCCGTTTATTGGTGTCAATAGAGATGATCCGATTGGTACTGTTTGTAATGATGAATTCACGGTTAAGGGCTATGATGATTCATCGAAATGTGACAAAATCCAAGTTACTAATGAGAAGCTAAGGCTCGTTTCACTGATGAGTACACATGTCCATACTTCGGATTTTGGTTTGGGTTACACAAATTTTGTCACAATGAGTGGAGTAGATGTTCTTGTATTAGATCACTCGATTGTGGACAGGGGTTCAAGCAGAGAGTCGCCGTTTTGCTCTAGCTATATTTTTCACATTGGTTTTGACGGCTCTGGTTTTCAGCTTATTCTCGCATGGTTAATACTAGACGACTTTGATGTTGGTCGTTATGTACGACACGAGCTGGTCTCGCAATGGTTACATTCACGGACAAGATGGGATAGTTCTATTTGCTGGCTTGTTTTGAAGGTGGTAATTGATTTCTCCGATGCCGTACTCATTAATGGAGCTTTCTCAAGGATATCATATTTACACTACTACCAATTTCTTCGAAGCACCCAACGTGAAAGTCTTTCTGTGGAGCCAGATAAAGATTTTCTCTTGCATGACATGAAATCTTATGTGGATACTTCAGGGAATTTAGCCAACGTGAACACTATATGCTCGACTTGTTTTGTGGAACACACAAATACTTTGAAAGATCTCTTAATACTTGCCGCTATGTTGAATGTGCCGTATCTACTACATCTGCGCATGTTTGGTCTCATGCATGATTACATTTGTTTTGGGGGAAAATGGAAGCACAAGATCATAGTCAAGTGGGTTTTTCTTATGCGTAGTGTGGTGTTTTCCGTGGAGTTTTCAATTCACAGTGACATTGGTGAAGCACCGCTTGTGAAAGTCCCACAAACTACTTGTTTGTTCTCTCTTTTCTGGTTCTTAATGTCTCAAGGTGCCGCTACCATGGCTAGTAAAGAGGAGCTCAAGTTTTTGTGGCCACCATGGAATCCCAAAGCTTTTGGGCTTCTCCTTTTCACGTCTACGATCATGCCAATTGTGTTCTTTCCGACCGTTTTGTGGCTTTGTGGGTTGCAATGTGGAAATTTAACGTGGAAAATGGCTGTTTTGTGTCACACAATATGGGTTTATCAAGACACGTCTAATACATATATTCAATGGCGTGAGGTTATCTGTCAATCACCCAAGTTATTGTTTTACGATAGCTCTGTTTTTCATGTCTGTTGCAACACCTCTATTTTGCTATTACCACCATGCAATGGATTGTCCATTATCACGTGGGAATTAATAAAGCAAATTGTTGCTTTACAAGCCACATGGCAGGAAAATCTTTATGTGTTGGCAACGGTGGATCTCTTTGGGAACATAATGAGATACACGTGCGTTGAGTGGGATCTAAATTGTGAAGATGTGACTTCTTATGATCATTGTCTTTTCTTGGAGCTTTTTGACTTGAAGCTTACGGAAGTCTGGAGTTCGCATTATTCTTTACCTTACTCTTCTCATCATGGATTTCAGCTGGAATATCTTGTAGTCGACGACATGGTAATTTGCTGGAAAGAGTTTTCCTTTAAGCGTCCGCTTTGGGATCAAAACATGATGTTTTCCCTGCCTCCAAGGTTCACAACGGTGCAGTGGAGATTCTTCTTTCTCACTCCGTTACGACGTGGCTTCTACTATGACGTTTATAACAGAGTATATGGAGCTATGCGTACGACTCGATTTAGACTCTCTTATGACATCGCAAGGGGTTTGAGGCGAGTGGACGTTGCTTTTGGGTCACATGAGTATGATATTCACGTTTCAGACCAAACGAACAACATGCATCTTCTCGCATGGATAATTTCTGTGAACGTTGAGGTTTGTAGTTACATTTGGCACTCGCTGGTTACAAAGTGGTTTCGTCATTGGATGCGACCATGTAGTTGTATTCGTCGGCTTGTTCTGAAGATCCTAGGGAAACTCAGTTTTGGAGATTTACAAGAGCTTTTGTTTTGTTCTACTAGGCCGTCCCAATATCAGTTACCATATGAAGCTTCTTTAAAGAGAAAGAGCAATGTTCATATCTCACCAGTGGGATTCTCTTACGATGTTACGAAAGTTCATAGTAAGGAGGCGTTACATTTGAGCTTAATCGAGGTGCTTGAGCAATCAGCGTTCTCAAACGTGGACAAGGGATGTATACGTGACCAGCCGAAGCCAATATGGGTGGTTTTGTGGTGTTTTGTGGCTGATTTTGCACCAAGCAAACTAGGTTTTATTGTCTTCGTCATTGTGAAGGACTTGTCATGCGAATCACGCAGTTGGAGTTCTTTGTTGACATTTCTACAACTATTGGTGGAATATACAGTTTTAGTCTCCAAAATGAGGATTGGTGTTCACTTCCCAACACTCAATGTCCCAAGCTACGTTACCGTTAGTGTAACAACATCTGTGCGTGTGTATTTGATCTGCTATTGTTGGTGGAGTAATTCCGCTTGCCTGCTTTGACAATGATCCAGATTCGAGGACGAATCTTTTCTTACCCCGGGGGACCTGATGCAGCGCATCTTCACTCGATCATGTCTCCATGATCTTCACCGTGATGTTGCCTTTTATTTGTTATTGGGCTTTTCTTTCATTTGGGCTTTCGACTCTGTTTCTTAACTACGTTAGGGGTTTCGTTTAAGTATATAAGTTAGCCACTAGGTTCTATTGTAAGACAGCTTATGATTATTGAATAAACATAGAACTTTTCAGTTCATCTTATCCTTGTTATCGGTATTCTTTGAGAATCAACGATTATCAAGAACCCTCGTTTGAACGGCTATTCTTGGGAATCAACGATCATCGAGTTTATCTAGCTTCCGCTCTCCATCAGGTTGACATGATGGAGGTTTCTGTTCCTCTTGAAGACGACCACCGAGTTACGTTCCCGCCGAAGCTCTGGTGGGAATTGGATTTTACGTAAGTCTCAAGTTTTCTTCTTCAGTCAACTATATATGTCCCACCAACGTCAACAACCGTTATTATGGAATTAATAATCAAAGGAAGTTAATTATCAGGAATTTCAATTAATTATCAACGAAGATTCTCAAGTGTTGTTCTTGTTCGGTGATTAGTATATATGCCCATTGCCCCACCAAAGTCAATGACCAAGTGTGTGAACGTGAGAATTATGGAAATCGAATAAGCAAAATTTCCAAGAAAAATCAGTGATTTGGACCCATTCGATCGGAGGATTGTGGAGGAGAATGAAAGACTTATCTTCAGACTTCAATTATTCTTTGCATCTTCTCCGGATTTGGTCACATCAGTAAAATTCTCAAATCTAAGTTCTCTTTTCCTTTCAGCAAAATGGGCAACCCTTTCTCCGTACCTTGTGATCCGTGTATTGATAAAATCTCTAACTGGATTGACAAGAAAGTAGGTTATATACATAATCTAGAGGAGAATCTCAAGGCTCTGGTGACAACCATGGAAGAGCTCAAGGCTAAGCGTGATGATTTGTCAAGAAGGGTCACAAGAGAGGAGGAGGATAGACGTCAGCAAAGGCTTGCCGAAATCAAGGTATGGCTTAAGAGAGTTGAGACTATCGAAAAAAAAGTCAATGATCTTCTTAGTGCTAGAGATGATGAACTCCAAAGGCTGTGTCTTTGTGGGTTTTGCTCTAAGAGTTTAAGGTCCAGTTATCGTTACGGGAAAGATGTTTTCTTGACGTTGAAGGAGGTTGAGGAACTCCGTAGTATAGTTTTTCAAAAGGTTACTGATCAAGCTGAGTCAGCTGTGATAGAGGAAATACAACCTCAACAGATAATTGTTGGTCAAGATGCAATGCTAAAGAAGGCATGGAAACATCTCAAGGAAGATAGAGTTGGAACTATGGGATTCTTTTTCTTCTTTATTTAGATTATAAAATCGAAGGGATTTTTTTGCATTTGATCCTATAAAACCTTTTTTCTTTAGAGTGATCTTTTTATTAACACTTTTTTTTTTCAGTAAAATTGAAAAGAAGTAATTTAATTGGTATGACCCATGGTTTCATTTTATATGTACTAGAAAATAAGAAAAATTCCGGAAAGAAAAAAAATTCAAAATTTGTTACACGAGGATTTAGTATTTCTTCATTCATTCCCATCCAATCAAAAAAGTTTCTTTTTTGATTGGCAAGACCCGGCGGAGTTATTTTATCAATTCTTTGATAATTCTGAACTTGAGTCTGACTATATATTTTTTTACTTGTGGTATCAACCCGGGGCTCAATATTTAGTTTTTTTATAAACCAAAAGTGGAGAATTCTCCAATCTAAATATTTTCTATACCCAACTTCCCCTATACCCCGAATATTATATTTTTCTAGAAAACAAGAGACTAAACAATTATTTGGAGTAATCCCTATAGAAGACATGTCAAAATTTTTTTCTGCAGAATTAATAGATTTGTAGCAAAAAAAATTATATATACAATCTTTTTTTAATTTTTTTTTTTTATTTAATAATGAGTCGGCCTCAAAAAATTTTTGTTTTTTGTAATTATCAAATTTGTTTTTTTCATATGAATCTTTTTTGGTTAAACTTGGATTTAAAACTGGGGAGTCTTGGTTTATTTTCTTTTTCCATTTTTGAGTTACTAATCTAGCCCATGCAATCTGAGGTAAATTGTATTGAGAATGACTTCGTAACCAGTTTTTCCATGGATTTACTTCAGAAAAACAAAAGGTTTTGTCTTTCAATTCATAATGAAAGATTCCTTGTTCTTGAAAAAAATCCTTTAGTTGATTCTTAACAAAAGAGGATGTTATGCATATGTTATATTCAAGAATAGCCTTTAATTTAGCAAAGTTACTAATTTGAATTTGTGATAATTTGTAAAATACATATGCTTGTGATAAAAAGCATAGGTCAGAATTCCATTTTTTTTTTTTTGATATTAAATTTTTTATAGTCGAAATAAAATAAATGGTTTTTTTTTTTTTATTAAATTTTTCTCCATTTTCTTCATTCTTGTAAATATATTTATCAAGAATTGTTTTTGTTGATTCAAAAAAAAGTTGTGTAGTAATTCTTGGAATATTAATGATACCTAAAAAAATAACTAGAGACAGTTGTTCAATGCAAAATTTAAAAAAAAAAAAAGATTTACGAATTAATCGGGTATTTTTTCTTTTTAATGTTTGCCAACTTTTTTTTGATGACTCAATTATTTGAAAATCATAACACGGTTTATTACAACTATTAGTTAGGTTTTCTTTTTCTTTTGCAATTTCGTCTGTTTGATTTCTGATTGTCTTTATTCTATAAATCAAATTTTTTTTTTTTTTTTCACTGAGTGAAGAATTTGTCCACTCCGTGGATTTTTTTTGAACAGATAGTTCATGAATCATCTGATTACTCATTATTGAATCTTTTTTAGTTTCAGTTAATTCATATATTTCTCTCGGTCCAACTAATGGAATTAGATTTTGTTTTGAAAGGTTGTTTATTTTTCCTTTTAGAAAAAGAAAGTTTTTGATAATCCAGTTTTGGATTTCTTTTGCGACTTTTAGGAAAATGGCTGCTCTTTCTTTGAGAATCCTTAAAACCAGAAAAGACTTCGTTTTATATTTTTTGATTCTTTTTTTTAATTCTTTAGAAATAGGCTCAAAAAAAGAAGGCTTTTTTTTGGCCGAACCAAACGGCAGTTCTGTTTCCATTCCCCAAACCGTTAAAAAACTAAAATTGTTTTTTTCTCCTTTGTCTTTTCTTTTTTTTAGCCGAGCCTTCGGAGATGATTGAAATTTAGATTTATGCCAAGGTTTAAGATAAAAAGGAAATAGGATTTTTATCTGAATACCATCCGTTAACCAGTTTTTTGGAAATTCAGTTTCGGATAGTTGAACCCCATTATAAGTACATTTAATATGCATTTCACGTTTCCAATCCTTTAAATCCTCAGACCACTCGGGGAGTTGAAATAATAATAGCCGGATGCTATTTTTTATTATTATCAATAAAGGTACTATAATATATTTTCTAAGAATAGATTGAGTTAATAAGAGAGAACCTCTTATTATTTGAGCAAATTGGAAGCTATCCCAAGTTTCTGCAATTTCTATCCGTCTTTTTTCTTCTATTTTTGATTCTTCTTCCTCTTTTTTATAATTTTTTTTTTTTTTTTTTTTCCACATGAAATTTCTAAGAATTGTTTTTTTGAGCCCCCGTATATCAAATGAAAAATCAAAAAGTTTATCTATTCTATCAAAAAAAAGGGGCGAGTGTGTTTTTGCTTGAAAAAATTCCCAAATAACAGTTTTACGCCTTTGGGAACGCATGGATCCTTTAATTATCTCTCGACGAAAATCAGATTGTTGTGAAAAACGGATCAAAGCCATTTCATCTTTTTGATCCGAATTTTGATTATCTTTGAGATTAGGATAAAGCTTGTTATCCGGCTCTTGATCAGTAAAAACCACTACACGTTTTGCTTTTCTTGAACGAATTCCGGGCTCCGTTGGTACATTTTCTTCAGTTTCGCCTTCCAATTCTTCGAATTCACTTGTTAATTTGTATGACCATCGAGGAACTTTTTTAGTTATTTCACGGATATCAATAAAATTTTTTATAAGAGTTTGATCGTTGTTATCAGTTATAACGACATCAAATAAAAATTTGAAAATTTTTATTTCTTCTTCTGAATGAATTTTTTCTTCTTGGGGTTCTGAAAAAAAAGAAAGTTTTTTCTCTATTGACAGAGATTTTCTATTAAATTTTTCTATTGTTTGCTCAAATTTGTGAGAATTAATCTTTAAAAGTATACCATGAATCTTGTTTATCCAAGATCCTCCTATATTATTTTTTATATAGCTTTCGGTTATGATTTGGAATGGAGCTAATTTTTTGATTCTTCCGCGGAGGATCCCGTGCAAAAATGGATCATAAATTTTCGGTAAATATTCTTTTTTAGTTTGATTATGACAAAATCGAGTCCTTTTTTCCAGTATATTTTCAACAGACCATTGCTTATCTAAAGCTTCAATTCGATTGAAAAATTCGTTTTTTAAATTTTCCCTTTTTTCTTCATTTATCAAACTCCAACAAGTAGAAACTTGATCAGAGGGTGCCTTTTCTCTTGTAAATGAAGGTATTTTTTTTTTTATCATTTCAAAAAAAGTGGCAAGGTTGGGGGGGTATGTAAAAGATATTCGCTCTTTTCCATCACTTCTGCATGTATAAAAAAAATATTGTGACATTTCATTTCTGACAGTATTTTCAATTTTATCATTTTTTATATATCGATTTGGTCGATTCCATCTTTTATAATCGAAAACTAGAATTACAAAAGGTTTTTCAAACCAAAAAAAAGTATCCTCTTTTATTTTAAAAAATTCTAAATTCGAATTTTCTTTATTTCCATCTCGATTTTCAGAAACTGTTTTATAGTTATAGTATGTTCGAACGTGGAATTCATCATCCTTATTCATTTTGTCTTTTCCATTCACTCGGATTTCTTCCATTTCATCGATTTTGTCCAGATCCTCCCTTTCTTCCGAAAAAAGAGAAGGAAAAGGAGCTTCTTCGGTTGATACCTCTTGGTCCTGTTTAGTCCCACCCCTTTCTTCCGTTTCGGAGGTTCCTTTTAGTTTCTTAGTAAAAATGGGTGATGGTATTCTGCCTAAATAGTAGACACAGGTAATAAATAAGAGAATACTAAAGATTCGAGCCATAGAATTTCTCAATTCTGACACAAGGAACTTATACTTATTAGATCTAATAAGTACATTAGACCTAATAGAATTATTTTGCTGTATCCAGACTAATACCAATCCAACCCATTTCATGAATAAAATGTGACCAATTAACCAACCAACAAAACTACTTGTTACAAATAACATCTTGTTGTTGCATCGAAACATATAAATGTTGACTAATCTGGCTAACATTGAACTTGGTAAAATGAAATGGTTGAATAATTGAAAAATGAGATTATTCAGGAATAACATTCTTCTCTATGTGCATCACATCCAGATTGTGACGCAAGAGAAGATGTTTCCAATAAGGTAACTAAAAAAAATGCTTCTCTTTCTCCATTGAAGTATTACATCTTCCCGGCGCCTTTTTCCCACAGCATCTATCTTCTTCCCCAAAGTAACATCCACATTCTGAATTTGTTGGAGAATAACACTTCCTGATGGTGTAATGGGAGAATCTCTTGTTTCAATAAGACCATCAAATTGCTGCTTATCTTTTCGGAAAACATGATTTTCAGGAAGAAACCGCCTATGTCCCATGTAACAATTCTTCTTCCCATGCCGTAAACGAAGATATTTAGCATCATAGTTGCAAGATGGACAAGCTAATCCAGTGTGTACGTTCCACCCAGATAAGTTTCCTAAACCTGGATAATCACTAATAGTCCATAGCAAAATCGCACGCATTGTAAATGTCTCTTTTAAAGATGCATCAAATGTTGGAACTCCATCAGACCATAACTCTTTCAATTCTTTGATAAGGGGCTGTAGATAGATGTCAATATCATTACCCGGCATCTGCTTCCCAGGGATAATCATTGACAAAATTGTTGATGTTTGCTTCATTGACATCCACGGAGGAAGGTTATAAGGGAATAAAAGCACAGGCCATACACTATAGCTCATGCTCATAGAACCATACGGATTAAAACCATCTGTTGCCAATCCTAGCCTGACATTCCTCGGCTCTGATGAGAACTCTGGAAATTGTTGATCAAAGGTTTTCCAAGCCTTTCCATCTCTAGGATGTCTTAGCTTGCCATCTAGATTCTCAGAATTAGCATGCCACCTCATGCTTTCAGCCGTCTTTGATGACATGAAAAAACGCTGTAATCGTGGTTTCAAAGGAAAATATCGGAGAACTTTAGCAGCTTGTTGCTTCTTCTTCTTCTTCTTCTTCAGCGGATCCATCATCATCAACTATTGCAGCCGTCTTCCATCTTGAGCTTTCACAAACTTTACATGTGTGTCTAGATGCATCATCTCCCCAATATAACATGCAATCATTACGACACACATGAATGGTCTCATATGTGAATCCTAACTTACGAATAATCTTCTTCATGTCATTGAAAGAATCTGGTAGCTTTGCATGCTGAAATGCTTCTTTCAAGAGCTCTATTACCATGGACATTTCTTTGTCACTTATCCTACACATACAATTGATGTGATACAGCTTAAGCATGAATGACAGCTTGCTAAAAGACTCACATCCTTCATAAAGAGCTTGATTACAGTCTGCTAGCAAATCATCAAGCGCCTCCTTCTGCTTTGGATGATCCTCTGTGGGACTGGCAGCATCGTCATCGTCAATACTATTATTCATACTTGGGAAAACATCTTCAAGCAGATTCATACTCAGGACTTCTGTATAATCTACACGAGATTCAGACTCTAATCTAACTGTCTCCCCATTTGAATCTAACTCTTCACCATGCAGATACCAATTTGTATACGTTGGCAGAAAACCGTGATAGAATAAATCACCCTCAACCTCGACCCTAACCTTGTGTCTAACAAGGCAGCAACGCTGACAAGGACATTTGATCATACTGGTCTTCATATTTTCAAAGGCAAAATCCAAAAACTGATTGACTCCACTTATGTAATCTTGAGATAACCGACGTTTTGTTATCCAAGACTTATCCATTTTAGAATAAATCTACCAATAAAACAAACCAATTAAAAAGCTTGTAAGAAGCTTTTCACGTTCAATCACGGAGCATAGTAAGAGCAATTAACAGCAAGACTATAATACCACAGAGCATAGTAAGAGCAATCACGTTCTAACACCAGCAAGACTAATACCACAGAGCATAGTAAGAGCAATCACATTCTAACACCAGCAAGACTAATACCACAGAGCATAGTAAGAGCAATCACATTCTAACACCAGTAAGTAAACATCTAACTAAACAGCGTAAGATTGTAGAATTACCTTTGTAAAAGTTAAGCTGCTTTTGTCTACTTCTTTGATGGTCCTCTGTTCTTGTCAAAACCGTCTATGCCTTTTTCCCTTTCTCCAATGAGTTACATGAAACATAAAACACTTAAAAATATTAGAGGATGTTGCATACCAAGAAGCAATAGAAAAAGATCATATCACAAGGAAGAAGAATGTTAAGCAAATGATTCAAACAAGATCATATCACATATCTTTCCATAACTAACATCATATCACATATCTTTTAAACCAGAGAAAGCTTATTTCCATAATAAAACAAGATCAAAGAGAGGTTCTGACTCTTATATATATATATTAAGGTGTATAAAATCTTCACAAAAGACAATAATGGTTCCTTAGCATTGGTTAAACAAATAGTTTCTCTTTGCTTAGCCAAACATTTCATCTTAACAATCCATGAGCCACACATACTAATCATTGAAAATTCGAAATCACAACTAAGCATGAAAAAACCCAGAAGATCGTAGAGTTCATATTCCAAGTATGATTCATATTTAAAATAGAGTTCATATTCCAAGTATGATTCATATTTTAAGTAGAGTTCATATTTCAAGTAGGATTCATATTTCAGGTTTCGTGTGGATTCGGTGGAGAAAGAAGACACTTTAGAGATCACTTCATCAATTCAAAATTTAAAATAGAAATTGCTCGAGCTGTTACCAGATCAATTTGTGTTATGAGTTGCAGAAATCCAAATCCAGTTTCGTCACCTCCAGAGCCACCGAAACCCTTAACAAAAAAAAGTATTCACATGACACAAATTAGTAACTAAAATTCTCTAATCAATCAGAAACACAACAAAACCCTACGAAATTTTAACCTTATTAGCTTTGTTCTTCGGAAAAGTTGAGAGGAGCTCGATCAATTTCACTCAGATCTAATCAATTAGATTTTTGAACCTTTTAGGATGAGAAGGAAACAGAGATGCTTAGAATCGAAGAAGATCAGGCGAGATTGACGAAGATGATCGATAATTCACACGAAATCCAGCAATATGGGATAAATTTGAGAAGGATTGACGAAGAAGGATTGACGAAGATGATCGATAACTCACGAAATCCAGCAATATGGGATAAAATCGTCACCGTTCTAATTAGAGTTTCTATTTTTTTTTTTTTAATGATATATCTAAATAAACGGGAAGAAGGGATTTTACGTCATTTACTTTTTTGACACTACTTTACTTCACTTTATTTTATCTACCGTCATTTTAAAACTAACTCTACAAAAGTGTCGTTATAAGCCGCGTCAGTTAAAAATGTGATGCAAAATAACATCACTTAAGTTTATTTAACGTCAGATTGAAAAGTAACGTTATTAAAGTGACGTTAAACGCCGCGTTTCTTGTAGTGCTACTCCTAGGAAAAGTGGGAGTCATGGGTCCCTTCTTCTTCTTCCTTGAAGAACCAGAAACTTTCTTCTCCAAGCTTTTGATCTTACTCACCATCTTGTCTATGGACTTTTGCATCTTTTCCATGGCTTTCCCTTGCCACTTGTTGAACCTTTGGAGAAGTCCAATACTCTTGTGGGCAGCCACAATAGAGGGGTTCATCCTAGGAGCCTCATACTCCTCAAAGTAGTAGCAATCAGGCTCGCCCAAATCCGCATTCACATGGGTGTTGTCCGCAGCTCGATCCTCAGCTCGATCGAGTTCAGGCTCCTCTTCTCGCAAATCCTCTTCATGCGCAACTAATGTGTAAAGTGGGGGGCTGAAGTCAATGTTGGTACCTCCTAGAACCGTGGTGAGCTCAGGGTCGCTTGGAGGGGCCAGCCAAAGGGTGAGTGAATTTGAATTGGAACCTCCCATCCAACTCCTTGTGTTCAATGAAGAGATTGGTCTTGCAAAACTTAATATCCATCCACCCTGCTGGAGTAGACCTTCTCTTTTCCAAATGGACTCCAGCGGCACAGAGGATAGGCGTGATGACTCCTCCAACACTAAGCTTCCTTTCCGTTTGAAACCGAGTGCTATAGGCGGTTGTCATGTAGGAGAGTAGCTGGTCAATGAGAGGCATGAGGTTCCCCGCATGGATTCTATCTCCCCTGATCTTCTTCCCATCCTTGGTGCGTGAGATGATGGGCTTGATTCCCATGTCAAGGAGCTTCACTTCTCCCTCATTTATTGTCCCAGTCGCCTTTCTTGCAAGAAGGTGTTGGCGAGAGCCTTGTGCACATATCTCAACACTGGGCTCCTGATTTGAGCTGCCTTAGACCGTGAGGAAGAGTATACTCCATCAGCGATTGTAGCCCAAACCCCTTGTAGCTCATCCTCCTTGATATCCCAATGGGTTCCCTCCCCATAAGTGAAACCGAAAAGGATCTCCAATTGTCTGAAGGTTACTGTCTTCCTTTCTCCTCTTGCCAAGAACGTGATCCATCCCCAACCTTGATCCAACTCAGCTCGATCGAGCTGCCTGTACTTGTGGAACCTCATTGATGCCAAGAACTCACAAGTGAACTCCTTGTATGACTCCAAGCGGTAAGAGAAAAACTTGGCCAAGCGCATGTTTTGAGGACCAGCTCCACATCAACAAAGATCCCAAGAGCCCTCATTGTGTCATCATGTGGGTACTTGGTCTCCACAAAGTCCATGGAGAAGAGAGCATCATAATGCTCTTGGTACATGGGGAGCTCATCCTCTTCTTCCTCTGACTCCTCCTCTTCCATGGCACATTCTCATTGCTCTCATGCTCACTCTCCTCAATCTCTTGATTGACCTCCTCACCCTCTTCTTCACTTGGGGACTCATCATCCTCCTCATGTGGGATGTTCACCCCAATTTCAAACTCTCCTACTTCGCTCTCACTGCTGATAGGATCATTCCTTCTCTTGGTTCTTCTCTCTTCCCTCACCCTCTCAATCTCTTCCTCATCCTCCTTGGTTAGTGTCTTGAGTATCCTCCTTGCTCCTCTTGTTACCTCCCTCTTTGTGAATGTTGGCTTGCTTCCTTCACCTCTCAACATCTTAAAATGGTTGCTTCTTGAAGTTGGGTTCCTGAAATGCATCAAAAACTCAAGGTAATTAGAGTTGTAATCGTTGGTTCGGCCAACTCGACACCCAACTCGATCGAGTAAAAAAACTCGAGTGACAAACTCGATCGAGTCAAGTGAAACAGAGTATAACCGACCTAAATCAAACAAAGCTGGAAAAGGTTCTTGACAATCAAATTGAACCAATAACAACAGTATTTGGAACAATGGGCAATTCTAGTGAAGCACTAGCAACTTAACCAATACCAAACTCAAATTCAAAATTTCAAGCACATGCAACAAGTTCTAATGATAAAACAGAGGTGAGGTGAGGCAAATTCACAAGATTATACAAATATGAAGAATAAAGGAAAGCAATTACTCAAGGACAAGTCCTCAAGGGACACATGCAATCAAAATAAGAGAAAAAAGCAATAGAGAGGAATCGAGATGAAGGATTCAAGGGTTGGGTTCATACCTTGCTTGAATGATGGAAGAATCACAGTAGCTATAACTAAGCAAAACAAGAAGAGCAACAATAGAAATCGCAAAAACTTAGGAGAGAAGAGAGGAAATCGATTTTTCTTCTTGTGGTGAAGATAGAGAGAGATGGTTTTCAGAAAATTTAGGGTGTGGGAGAGTGGGATTCGATCGAGTTATGGGGAAGAGGGAGTGTTTGAGATGTGTGGTTGAGATTAAAAGTGAAATAAAGAGGGGACAAGAAGCTAGGGTTTTCTGATCAAATTAGGGTAGTGGGGGACCAAAATCAGCTTGTGGGACCCACTCCCTTGACCAAGAAAACGGTTATGAATTTGAAATTCAAAAACTTACTCGGTCGAGTTGCCCTTGTTCTAGGCTCGATCGAGCTGTCGGTCGAGCTGGCTCTCTTGACACCTAAACTTAACTTATTCAAAGGTTAAAACACAAAATACTAGAAGAAATTGCATAAATAGAATATGTACAAGGATAAACATGGGACTTCCTCCCAAGTGAGCTTGTTTAAGGTCCCATAGCTTGACCTTTATTGGTTGAGCTAGTCCCACCATCAAGGGTGATAGTGAGGACTTGAGACAGAAGCTCCTTTAGCTTGGTTGGGTCCCTGGATTGTTCTGAAGTCACCAAGGCTTTGGCTCTAGAGAATGGCCTTGATCTCCCCTTGTACCTTATCTTGTACTCAATCTTCCCATTTTCAAACTTGGTGGGGAACAAAGTCATTGTGAGCTGAGATGGCTTGAATGAAGGGGCCTGAGCTGGTGGATCTTTTCTTTTATCCCTGGTCTTGCCTTAGAGGCTACATCCTCCCCTTCTTTTAGAGCCCTTCCTAGTGGCTCATCAAACAAAGCTTGAAGGCTTTCTTCATCAAGCACACAAGGGGCTTGAACAAGTCTATCAGCTCGTGGTCTCTCAGAACGTGGTTTCTCAACTCTAGCCCTCTCAAGACGTGGCTTCTCAATCCTTGGTCCTCTCTCATCCTTATCCTTCCCAACTCTTGGTTCTTTGTCAACCCTTTCCTTCACAACCTTTGTAGCTCCATGACTCTTAGAACTGAGAGTTGGTACTGTCAATTGTGGCACAAAAGTCTGAACCTCTAGGCTGCAAGCGATATGACACCAAACTATTCACCTTGTGAAGGATCACTTCTTGCTTGTGAAAGTCTATTGAAGCGCCAACTGTACTAAGGAATGGGGTTCCCAATAACAGAGGTAGATCCTTCTCTTCTTCCATTTCCATCACAGTGAGATCAGTTTGGATGATGCATTCTCCAATTTTCAAGTGATAGTTCTTGAACACTCCAAGAGGAGACTTAGAAGTTGCATCTCCAAACATGATTGAAGTAGTAGGGCGCTGCAAGGTCCAGCAATGCCTAGCTTCTCTGCCATGGAGAGAGAGATCAGATTGATGCTTGCTCCAGAATCCACTAAGGCATTGTCAATCTCAAGATGCCCAAGTGTGCAAGGGAGAGTGAATTTCCCTTGATCCTTTGACCTTTGGTAGGAAGGTGGGTGAAGTAAGCAGGTTGAACTGATGAGTAGACTCTTGTAGGACCTCTGAAACTTTATCACTGTTGGCTAGAACATCCTTGACCATTTGCATTTGATCAAATGCCTCACTCATGCTATCCATAGAGGCAACTCAATTCCAATCCCACTGAGATCTCTTCTGAACTTGTGAATCACTTCCTTGTGACCTTGACTAAGTAGGCGAGACGAGGAAGCGGCAACCGGTTGGTAAGGATCAAGCAAAACTGGCTGTCGGACAGAAGAGGTCGGACTCGATCGAGCTAGAGTTGGACTCGATCGAGCTGCCGATCGAGCTTGTTGTGCGAGCTCAACTGGTGAAGTGTGAATGGCCACAGTAGGTGCCTGCACTTCTGGTTGATCAATCTGGACTCCAGGAGCCTCAGCAGCAACAATCTCTTCATCATTCAGCAGTAAACAAAAATCTTCAATGACCCTTTCTTGATCCTCTTCTTCAACAAGTCCTTCTTGAGTGAAGATGACCTTGCACTGTTCCTTGGGGTTCTGAATAGCTTTACCAGGTAGTTGTCCTTGCTTTGTAGCAGCAGCAACAGAAGAAGCATGATTCTCCAGAGAGTAAACCCTTGTGTTGAGGTTCTCGATCTTAGAGTTTATTTCAGCTAGCTTCTTGCTTGTGTCCACTACCCCATCAGCTTGCCCTTGAAGTAGTTGCTTTAGCATTGCCTTGAGCTCATTCTCTTGTGAAGGTGCAGGCTGGGGTGGTTGGTGGGGAAGCCTGGTGGGATATTCATTTGTTGTCCAGGGAAAGTGCCTTGTGGTCCTTGGTAATTGTTCTTTTGACCATACCCATGTTGTGGCACCTGACTCGATCGAGCTGCTTGTTGTTGAGGATATACTTGGTCCTGAGGGTTAGCAACATCAGTGTTGCGGTATGACATGGCAGGGTTGGACTTGTAATTATAGTATCCTTTGTTGTAACCTCCTTGCCCATTGCTCATGTAGCACACCTCAGCAAATTGTGTATCCTCCCCTTCTTGGACTGGTTCCATCTCCTCAGCAGACACAAAGTTGACTTTCTTCATTGTGGACTGAGCTAGGATCAGCTTATCCAACTTCTCATTCAATGCCTTAACATCTTTTCTCAACTTTTCGTCTGACTCGATCGAGTGGTGGGTCGAGCTCCGATTGGTGCGATCATACTCTTCTCCATAGCTTCCATTTGAGTTAGCTATGTTCTCCACAAGTTGCCAGCCATCATCTACATCCTGGTTGAGGAAGTTCCCATTGCTAGCTGTGTCTAGCATCTCCCTATACCTAGGCAAGCATCCTCTATAAAGAGTAGAGAGTAGTGATTCATTGTTGAATCCATGGTGTGGGCACTGACTTGTGTAGCCTTTGAACCTCTCCCAAGCCTCTGCGAATGTCTCATTGTTTCGCTGGATGAAGCTGGATATCTCTCCTCTAAGCTTGGCTGTGCGACCGGTGGAGAAAAACTTAGCAAGAAAGGCCTTCTTGCATTCATCCCAAGTGGTGATTGTGCCATGGGGCAAGCTCTTCTCCCATTGGTGAGCTTTGTCAGCTAGAGACATAGGAAAGAGTCTCAGCTTGATGGCATCTTCAGAGACACCATTGATCTTTGTCAAATCACAAAGCCTATCAAACTCATCAAGGTGGTCAATGGGGTCTTCACTTGGCAATCCATGGAACATCTTGTTCTGGACAAGGTTGATCATTCCCAGCTTGATCTCAAAGTTGTGGTTCTGCACTGGTGGTGGAACAATCCCTTGTCTCTGTTGGTGGCGGTTTGGAGCATCTCCTTGACCAATCGGTCGAGTTTGCCTAGCTCGACCGAGTCCATTTCCCAAAGGGTTTCCATTCCCCTCTGGTACATCCATTGTATCAGCAACAAGCACCTCAGGTTCCTCTTGTACCCTCTGTGACCTCTGAACCTTCTTTCTACCCGTTGTAAAGTCTAGCTCGACCAAGTCCTCAGTAGACCGACTCGATCGAGTTCGCATACACCTGCAAAAAGAGACAAAAACCCAGCAGTACAATAGAACAGGGGTGGTATAGCTTGATCGTCCAAGTGCGTTTGAAACTCAAATGCAACAAACTCACTCTATGAGAATATGAAACAACCAGGAAGTCAAGCAAGCAGTAAGTGATTTTTGGTAACACTAACAACCTAAATGAAACAGAAATGAAATGCAGAAAGTAAATAAAGCGTGAAGTAACAGCTCGACCAAGAACTCGAGTCGAGTCAGAACAAAGTACCAGCTCGATCGAGTTTGGGACGAGTTGAGACAAAAAGCTAAAGGTGACGACTTTAACAAGATAATGCGAGAATTAGGGTTCAAGACAGGGTTTTGCAATCAAAGGAATCTACACTTAATCCATCCAGCTCTTAAAACTCCTTGTATCAAGGCTTCTCTTGATATTGGGCTTCTCAATGCCTAACCAACCCTTTCCCAAGGTGAAGGTTATCAACCAAGGAATGATCTCAGAAACAGGGGGTTAGCCAGTGAGAATCAAACCTTGGAGGCTATAGGATCATTGCCCAAACTAATCCATCCAACCCCTTAGACCTCTATTTCTAGAGCAAGAGATATTGGAGCTCTTAGTGGATCTTTTCCAGCGAATGCCATCACTTTCGTGTGGGGAGTCGCCTAAGGACTTACAAGCCAGGGGTAGTGGTCATGTAGCCTTAAGATCTATCCAAAAGAGAGAGAATCTAGATTAAGACCATAAGCTAGAAGGATTAAGCATATGAAACCTCTAATCTATCCCATCTCAAACCCCAATGGGTAACTACTCACTACACATGAATGTAAACACAAGCAAATGCAATAAAAGAGACATCATAAGAAAGAGGAGATGAAATTAAACGTAGTTGAATTAAAACATATCCATATCTCTTCATCTCGACGTTCGCCGGACATTGTATCCTTCGAAGACTTGGAATGGAAGTTTCAGTTGTTTCTTGCTCGATCGAGTTGTCGGTCGAGCTGGCTTCTTTTCACATAAACTTAACTTCCTGCAAGGGTTAAGACACGAAATACTAGATAGAAATTGAAATAAAGACTATATACAAGGATAGACATGGGACTTCCCCCCAAGTAAGCTTGTTTAAGGTCTCATAGCTTGACCTTTACCTTTTAGGCATTGGTTGAGCTAGTCCCACCATCAAGGGTGATAGTGAGGACTTGAGACAGAAGCTCCTTTAGCTTGGTTGGATCCCTGGATTGCTCTGAAGTGACCAAGGTTTTGGCTCTAGAGAAAGGTCTTGATCTCCCTTTGTACCTTATCTTGTACTCAATCTTCCCATTTTCATACTTGGTGGGGAACAAGGTCATAGTGAGCTGAGATGTAAGCTGGGATGGCTTGACTGAAGAGGCCTGAACAGGTGGATCTTTCCTCTTATCACCTGGTCGTCCCTTAGAGGCTGCATCCTCCCCTTCCTTTTGAGCCATTCCTAGTGGCTCATCAAACAAAGCTTGAAGGGTCTCTTCATCAAGCACACAAGGCACATGAACAAGGCGATCAGCTCTTGGCCTTTCAGGTCTCGGTTTCTAAAGTCGTAGACGCTCAAGTCGTGGTTTCTCAGTCCTTGAACCTTTCTCAACTCGTTGATCCTTTTCAACCTTATCTCGCACAACTCTTGCCTCCTTGTCAACCTTTTCCTTCGCAACCTTAGCAATTTCAGGACTCTTGGATCTTAGAGGATTGCTTTCAATTGTACCACAATACTCAGGTCCTCTAGGCTGCAAGCGGTATGAGACCAAACTATTCACCTTGTGGAGTATCACTTCTTGCTTGTGAAAATCAATTGAGGCGCCAACTTTACTAAGGAAAGGAGTTCCCAAGATGAGAGCTACATCTTTCTCTTCTTTCATCTCCAAGACAGTGAGATCAGTTTTGACAATACATTCTCCCACTTTCAAAGGATAGTTCTTGAATACACCAAGAGGAGACTTAGAAGTGGCATCTCCAAACATGATTGAAATAGTAGGGCGCTGCAATGCTCCATGAATACTGAGTTTCTGAGCCATTGTGAGGGAGATGAGGTTGATACTAGCTCCAGAATCCACCAAGGCATTTTAAGCTCAAGGTGGCCAAGTGTGCAAGGGAGAGTGAATTTCCCTTGATCTTTCGCCTTTGGCAGAAATGTTGGTGAGGTAAGTAGGTTCAGTTCTTGTGTGGACTTCTCCACAAGGTGGGAAACGTTTTCTATATTAGCCATAACATCTTGAATCAATTGCAATTGTTCAAATGCCTCACTCATACTTTCCATAGAGGGCAACTCAACTCCAACTTCACTAAGGTCTCTTCTAAACTTGTGAATCACTTCCTTATGGCCTTGACTGAGTAGGCGACCTGAGGATGGATCAACTGGCTGGTATGAATCAAGTAAAATCGGTTGGAGGATTAATGGTTCCTGACTCGATCGAGCTAGAGTTCGACTCGATCGAGCTGCCGATCGAGCTTGTTGTGCGAGCTCAACTGGTGAAGTGTTAATGGCTATAGGAGTAGGTTGCACTTCGGGTTGATCATTCTGGACTCCGGGAGCCTCAGCAGCAACATCTCGTCGTCATTCAGCAGCATACAAAACTCTTCCATTACTCTTTCTTGACCCCTTTCTTCATCAAGCCCTTCTTGAGTGAAGATGACCTTGCAATGTTCCTTGGGGTTCTGAATGGCTTTACCAGGTAATTGCCCTAAGCTTTGCAGAGAGTTTAGGTTCTCAATCTTGGAGTTGATATCAGCCAACTTCTTGCTTGTCTCCACAACACCATCCGCTTGCCCTTGGAGCAACTGTTTAAGCATGGCCTTGAGCTCATGCTCAAGTGTAGGCGCAGGCTGGGGTGGTTGGTGGGGAAAGCCAGGTGGTATGTGCATTTGCTGACTAGGAAAAGTCCCTTGAGGGCCTTGGTAGTTGTTTTTAGGACCATACCCATGTTGAGGAGCTTGACTCGATTGAGTTTGCTGTTGTTGAGGGTAGACCTGATCTTGGGGGTTGGCAACGTAAGTGTTTCTGTATGACATGGCTGGGTTGGACTTGTAATTGTAATATCCTTTGTTGTAACCTCCTTGCCCATTGTTCATGTAACATACTTCAGCATATTGTGTATCCTCCCCTTCTTG